>VWZZ01003874.1:593938-607083 GCA_013399095.1 Psophia crepitans
CCGCTCCCAGCCCGCTCCTCTCAAGCTCTCAGCGGCAGGGAGTGTCCGGGCCTCCCTCGGCACGGTACGCGGCGTGGAAAACAGGACACCGAAGAGACAACAGAAAGAAAATAAACAGCAAATTTAAATACTGAAGTACCAGGAGCCATGCAGCTCTGGAACCCAGGATAGTCACCGGCTGCAGTGTTTACTCCCAGACCTTTCGTAGAGCAGTATGGAATCTCCTGTTCCCTGCATTTCCACAACACGTCATGATGAATTTTTCTCACAGGCGAAGGCCAACAAAAATCCGAGATCGGAACCAGACTTGATCCCTCCCCACACATGCTTCAGCCTTCCAAGGGCCTGTTGTTGCTCCCCTTAATGCAAAAAAACTCCCTCCCATATGAAAAGGTGAGCAACATACCGTATATTCCATACCTACTAAACACAGAATATTTGGACATGCAAATTTCAGGGCATGTGGATTTCCCCCTCCTCGGCAACAGCTCTCAACAGGGGCACATCCTTGCTGGTACGCTGCTGTAACTCCCTCCTGTTCATGCCACATACAACACAGCCTTAGAGAGAAGTGCCTGTCTCAACTCTAGGTGTATTTAAACCACAGAGCCTGCTTCTGACAATGCACGAACAGCATGAAGCAAACCGTAACAGGCCAGAGGCGGAGTTCCAGGTACCTTACTTAATCCCCAAATCTTGTTGCCAGCAGAAGATTCCAGCCAGGCGCTCTTGTTCTCAGACACCTAGGAAAAACATCTATCCACTAGAACTTCAGGAACCTTCCAGGCTACTGTGTCTCATATTGCCAGGAATTAAAACTCATGAATACCACAGATGCAGAATGGAAAGCAGGACGGCTCCACCGCCAGGCAGGGTGGGCATTAATACCTGGCCTCCCAGCACAGAGAAACATGTGGAACATCAGTCTTTCCTACCAAATGCCAACAGACCAAAATAATCTTATTAGCTGATTCAAACCATATAGGACACCGTTCTTCTTCCCTTTAATTAATCTTACCTTGATATACTTCTTCAAAGCCAGGACACTGCACTTGGAAAGAGACTGGAAAACAGGCTTCTGGAAACTCAGGCCCAGATACATCATTAAGCATACAGGACCATACCTTGTTTCAAGCTATATTCAGGGCCCTGATGCTCTACAACGTCGCTTTTTCCTCCTTGGAACAAAGTGAGCACAAATCAGGAAGCCAGGAGACTGATAGTCTAAATATTTTCTTGTTTTGATGAAGTTCAGTTCAACGAGGGGAAGCGTGGGATGAAATCATTTTCTAGATGATACTTGACATATGTATGCCGGACATTACACTTCCTCTTTTGGTTTCTTTTTGAGGAAGATAGAGGCTTGAAAAAAAAAAAAAAGCCAAAAAGGGGGCGGCATGTGCAAGACACGCAGCTATGACTGCCTCTCATTCTGCA
This sequence comes from Psophia crepitans, assembly GCA_013399095.1. NCBI lineage: Eukaryota > Metazoa > Chordata > Aves > Gruiformes > Psophiidae > Psophia > Psophia crepitans. The sequence goes on from VWZZ01003874.1 coordinate 595,376, forward strand.
GCTATATGCAATTCCATCCATCCATCCATCTTTATTACACATTTCTATTGCATCTTCTCTGCGATAAATACCTCCCTGCTTTTAACTTAGGGAACATCAAGTACTGTGCCTTGAGAGAGGAAGGCTCCTGGGAGACCTGTTTCGTGGCAGGCACAAAGCCTCAATGGTTTGTTTTATCACTTTAATTATATTTTATTGTGCATGACAACATAATGATAATGACAATTAGCTGGTGAAAATCCTAAAAAAAAAAAAAAAAAAAAATTAGGAGAAAGAAGGAAACTTGTCCTCTGCTGCAGTAAATGGATGTAAAATTCAGCAGAGTGACAACGATTAACATTTGCCAAAAACATACTCAGTGTTGTCAAAAGAAGCATCATCACACGAAACTATACCAATGACAAAAAAGAAGCATAAAACCCTTATGCCACATGGTTCAGTAGATTAACTCTTGCTCATAATGGGCTGCATCCCCATTTCAATGTTTAATGCAACAACTGAAAAGAAAAAGCACTAATAAAACAGTTCAAAATTACACTCTGAAACCGTAACTGCTTTTCTTTTCTGCAAGTGCTGGGTTTTTTGGTGGGAGCTAATTGCCTACTTACGTTAATATAGATGCCTATTTATGAGACTTCTGCCTGGGCAATTTTACAGTGTGAAATCCAGGGTCAGCGTGGGGAAATCAATAAGCAATTACACTGTGCAGCACCAATTAAAATAGATTAATTTTTTTTTGGTAGCTATGAGGTAGCACTGAGTTTTTTGCAGACCCGGTTTTCCAGCCTCGCACCCGAAGCTCACTGAGGAGCTGTTGCCATCTGCTGGAAAATCCTGGTGTGGCCCCTCCGTCCCCCTGAAACAAGCATTTCACAGCGGTGCCAGGGCGGCGCTTTGGGGTGCTCTGCTCGCTGCCCTCTGACCACCGAAGGTAAGGTTCAGCTGTGGCGGTCTGATCGGGTTTGCACCGCTGTGGGCTCAGGAGGGTAGGAAATCAGCCAAAGATGATAATTCTTTGGGGTTTTTTTTTACTCCCTGATGACAGATTTATCACACTGCCTTGCCTCTGATAGCTGGTATACTTCAAATTTCACATTCACTGTGAATTGATACTCAATCATTTTTATTTCAGGAAAATTTCCCTTCACATTTCAGACAGGATAATCAGCCATTAGAGCAACTTACCTGTGAGCGCAATGAATCTCCTGCAGACTTCAAGTTAAGAATAGATAGCTTTGTAAAATTGTGTGCTGAAAATAAGTCAGGCATGACAGGCTTTTAGTGGAGTTTTGCTGACCTCCATCATAAAAATTAAACTGATAAAAAGTCTTTTAACTTTTGCTACCTACAAGTAATCAGTTTAAAATCAGTGACAGAATGCATCAGTATTTTGCACTGTTATTTAAACTTTATAAATTGCTATGCCAATGGCTGTTCTGGCAAAAAAAAAAAAAAGCTGCATTTGAAATGCAACAGCCAACTTTTATGCCTTGCACAGCTGGAAAGCAAAGGCACAGGGGAAATGATTCCCAAGGCTAACAGAGAACACAGCTTATTTCCCAAATGTACACAAGAATTTGTGACTCCTGAATAATGGATAGGACCTCGACCTTGTGTCAGGACTGGCATAAACCTGGCTCTGCTCTTAAGCTTAACCTAACTTAAACCTTACTATTTTTTTGTAGTGCCCTGCAATACAATCCAAGCTCACCTAAGCACTTAGTTCCACATCCTTTGATCCCAGGGAACTGCTCTCTTATGAGTTTCCTCTGAGCCAGCTGAGAACATGTGTGGGATTTCGTTATTTGCTGAGATTCTGCTTCTGAGAGAACTGAATATAGTAATGATACCTTGAATCGAATCCAGACGTGTCTATCTCCCTGCCCATCCAACTGATTTTTCTAGCCAGGTGCTGATGCTAACCAGCTTCAACGTGACATGGACGCAACCTGCTTCAGAAACTGATATGACAGATCCAATGGCCACTACTGGCCATCTGGATGCAACTCTAGTCTGAAAAAAAACCCAAAACATTAATTTATGCTGTGCTCCACACAGCTATTCAAAGCCTTTTGCCATCTCACCTTGAAATATTACATTATTTGCTACCTACAGACAGGCAGCTTGCTCTGCATCCAGTTCACTGTAAACGTGTGCAGGGCTGGTCTATGCTTTTAAGTCACTTGGCCACAAATGCAATACTTTGCTGACTTTGTTGAGACACAGATAGCCTAATCTATCAGGGCTTCTACTGTGACAGCTTATTACAGTTCCTAAACCTGGATAATCCGCATCACAGTAAGCATTTTTATAGCACTAAGCTTTCTTTCCATATCAGCATAATTAAAGCAGCAACCTTTGTAAGGACAGATGAAGCTGCCGTGCATTCTGTCATGTGTCTGTCTTCTTGCTCTCCGCTGATAGAAAGGGGGATTAAAAAAAGTATTTATTAGGGTAAAATCTAAAGAGATGGAAAATAACATCATTTCTCATCACATTTGAGGGTTATCTGTTACACTGAACAGATCTTAAACTTCTGACACAACACACAATTTGAACAGTAACATAATGCAAGCACTGCTGAAAACCTCTACTTTGTAACATTTGAGAAGCCACAGAAACCTGTATTTTCTCATATGAAATTAACTATCGGCAAACCATTCTCTCTTTGCTAAAGCTTTTCCATAGACCTTGATCCATCCACTTCCTTCTTAAAGTCATTTTCTAAAGATCCCTTCTGTTGCCAGCTTATCAGCTGCCAAACTGTCCCTGGAACTTGAGGGAAACAGGACAAAGCCAGAAAAAGCTAGCACCTTCTCCTATGTGGATTTACTAGAGCACATATTGAAGCTGACTTGGAAAGAGAAAAGTGCTGCTATATTGGTATAACCAAAAAGGAGTAGCTCCTTGCCCAGGAATTGCTTATGCAACACAAAGCTAATGCTGACTGATTCTCCAGCTCTGAAATTTGATTTCTTTGGAAACGGCTGCAGATGTGTTATTTTACTTCCAGCCAAGCTATGCAAAGTCTGCAAGTATCAGGAACATACCCACAACTTCCATGAAGCTTCAAACTTTCTCTCATTTTTTTTGGCCAAGAAACAGACCTGCTAACAGCACCAGTATTAGTCGAATAGCAGACTCCAAGGACTGGAGTGCTTGGACTACTGTTGCAAGGGAATAAAGCCTTGAATATCATAAAATTGCAAAATTTCTTCAAATACAAATAAGGAGTTCAGCCAGAAAAAGAGGGCAGAAGATTGAACGAGGAGGTTAATTTTACAAAACTCTACTGCAGGACCAGCAGTAGAAGCAAAAGGCAGGCAGCTGAGAAGGAATGACTTTAAAAGAAATAATGGGAAAATAAAAAATGAAACTAATTGGGGACAGGGGGGCAGATTTCAGTCTTTACAATCAAAGCACATTTTCCGACTGACTTAAGGCTAGACTGTGGCATGTCGTTCCGGAAGATGTGAAACTTGGAAGACACTTGCAGCTTTAACGTGAAGCTTCAGAATGCTTCTGTACTTTCCTTTCTGCTTCTGGATTACCTCAGAGGTTAAACAACTCCCAGCAAAAATTACTGCAGTCCCTGAGACCCCTCCATCATGCAGCAGGGCTGCTTGTAGAGCGTAAACAGGTCAGCATTTCTAGAAGGTTCAATGCTACACAGCTGCTCCCCCAGTGCCAGAGGACTTTGAGGTCCATTTAAGGGTTACATCCAAACAACCAAATTGGCTTAACTATTTACAGAAAACAGACTTTGGGCACGCTGGATCTCTGGCAAAATGCTGTGACCATAAGCAAGGCAGAGAAGCTGTTCTTTTCCCACACAACACAACAGATCTTTCTCGAGCGTGGCTCAGCTACATGTAGTTTCAGAGCTGCTGGTACAGTTCCACGCAGGGCAGGACTTTCCTTCCATTCTGGATATGTACACTGCCTTGTTCACAGAGATTCCCGTTGGCACCTGCATCTCTTACTGCAATTGCTGAAAGCATCACTGAAAGAAATGTTTTCCTCTTATTTTAGGAACATCTTTTGAAGCAGAGCTTTTAAAAAGGAGGCACAATTTTCTAAATCACTTGACAAAGCTATTTTGTGTGTCGGTGCCTTTCCCAGTGCTAAGCTATTGCATCAAGGGCAAAAGAAGCCCCTATGCAAACAGACCTGGGCCCTGCACAACATCCTCCTGGCAGCTCACACCTCCCGCATCAGATTATGTGACACAGCCAGTCCTGCCCAGGGAGCTTTGGGGCACGAACAGAACATGATATACACAGCTCCCAGCAGCTGCGCAGCCTGGCAGTTTCTCTCTGGCTCTGAATGAAAGCAGCCACCAGTACGTAAGCAATTAACACCGCAGCAGGCATGTGGAGAGGCAGACTAGCACCCTCAGACCCCATATTAAAATCTGCACCTTTGCACAGTGCTGACTTTGGCTCATCTCTACAGCTGGAAGTACCCATGCACAAGGCAACATTAAATAATGCAAAAACATACTCTATTCCTATAAGGCTTTCCAATGAAGCAATTCCTAGGCAACAATGCTTAGTTTATGAATGAGAAGAGCTCACAGTTCACGGTGGGGAAACACAGGAGAACCTTCTCCTCTAGCATACAGGGCATGGAAAACAAAGGAAGCATTTTTGCTCCATGAGTTGCCTGAGGATAGGCGCAGGAAAGGCCTGGGATCAGACACTATGGAAGAAATGCACCCTGTTCAGCCAGTCAACAACTTGAAAGCACCTATTAGCAAACAGCAAACTAGTGCTACTGTGTTTGCACAAGCTTTGCAAAGAGTAGTAGTTTCTCTGCCTGTTAACATGTCGAAGAAGCAATAATGGTGAAAGCTGTACAAGTTGTTGGCTCAGTCCCTAAAAAGCACCCACTGACCATCATCACTTTGTTCATATACACTGGCAATGCCAACTCATCCAGCAATACACAATACAACTTAAGAACTGCATCCAAAGAAAGAGAACAAATTCCTCATATAATTAAATAATTTTATTTTATAAAACATAATACAAAGCATCTACACCATTCATTGGTGGAACATTAGTTGCTATTACACAGTAATTCAAACACAAGTTATTATTTCACACTAGTTCTGCAGTTTCCTTTTACAATTTGCTCTAGCCACTATGGATGAGCCTGAGGAGAGGTCCCACCATGTGCACCACAGTTTAAAAGTTATACTTCTTCCTGGGTCTGTGATTCTATGCTGATGCCACTATGCAGACTACAAGGCCTTTCTCTGAGACACAGTTGCTAGCTCTGCCTCATAAAGCCATTCCTAATCACTCTTTTGTTTTCTCGTGCCCTCGTTTAACTTCTAAACATTGATCACAGTGCTCTACTTCCAACCCCGTTTCCTCCCAGTTCAAAGGGAACCACTCAGCCACTAAGTGCATTATCTTTCAAAACATCTTCACACAACGTGGTTCATAGATACCTGCAGTCACTCACACCGGGCAGGTATGGGCTGTACAGCCCCCACAGAAGGGCTGTAACCATGCATTAAGCTGCACACCAAACCTTGCCAGAGGTCAGAGTCCAAATCATCAGGACTGCTCAGGAAACTCTCCTTGGTGGGCAAGTCAACAGCTGCACTGAGAAATGAACAGGCTGTTTTCACCTACACTTCTTCAGGACTTGCTGCTGAAAGCCCTTATTCCCTGGCCGGACTGGCTGCTGAAACTCTTTTGGCTCCAGATGTACTGCAATCCTTACTAGGGAAAACCTACCAGGCACCCTTTCTTCAACTTGGGAGTCCACCTGAACAAGCAGCTGCATAGCTGGTCTTTACGCATGTGCCAAGCTTACTCCTTTTGACTCCTACCCATATGCACCACTGCAAAACACCTTGGACTTCTGCTTTTATGAGGCAAGCCAGATGCTGGGAAATGCCACGTTCAGGTGACCAAGCACTCATGATGGGTCACAGCGAAAAGTGCTTCACTCAAAGCAGCAGCATTTTGCCTTTACACAGCACAGCTTGACACAGACCACCAAGTATTAATCAAAGGTGGCTTAGTGTTAACAAATTAAAACACCTCACGAGGTAGGTAATACAGTACTCACTTAATACAGTGGGTAAGCTGAGGCAAAAAGGCTCCTTGACACACCTCACAGCAGCAGCAGAGCTGGGAAAGAACGAGCAAGCCCCAACAGCCCTTCTTGTCTCCCTTCAAGGCTCAATAGTCACCAGACTGTGCTAAATGAGTCAAGTTTCCTTTTAAGGACCAGCTAACCCATCGGTTGACTCTGCTGATCTGAAGTGCTTTGGGCTGTTCAGGTCTTTGGCTGCAACAGGCAAGGCTCACAGCAGAACGGGCACCTGAGCTGCACTGGAGGCCTGGTGCTGAGGCTCAAAATAAGCAACCATAACAATGACAGCAATAACAAACGAACAGTGCTTAAGAACATACAGTGAAATAAATACCAGAAGCTGCCAACTGGGGGACAGTTTTTCCCTGCAAATAAGACCAGATGAGGAACGCTTATTTTTAATCCAGTCAGGTTCACTTTTTTGCTTAAAAAAGGCAAGATTCTGTGCCTCTCGCTTCTTTAATTATTAGGCTGTAAAATAAGTCTCTCTTACCCTATAAATGCTCACTTTTATACAGTGACCCAGATCCAGGCAGGGAGGCAGAAGTGAATTCAAAGCCCAGGGGTCAAGGCATCAACTGAGATGGAGAGCCGAGGTTAGGTCTCTGGCTTGAACAGGGCAGGGAACAGATCTGAAGCTGGGTAGCTCTTCCACCTCAGCCACCAACTTTTGAAGATGCTTGCTGGCCAGTCTTCCACCCGAAATCCCGATTTGGATCTCAGGAAACATTCTTGTCAAAACTGGTATCTATGGTCCTGGGGAAAAACATCAATGCTAGTTTCAAGCATGTAATCACTTTTCTGTAGAGTTCCCAGACATTCACCTACAGTGCCCCACTATCCTCAAACATTGTGGCAGACTCTGGGTTCAGATACACTGATCTGCATCTGGGATGACGCTTTCAAGGGCCACAGAAATACACAGCCCTCACCACAACCAAGGCTCTGGCCCCTCTTCCCTTTAGATTGCCAAAACCAGTTAAGTACAGTTTGTTAGCAGACTGCTGCAGTAAAACACACTGCATTTATCATTTCTATTTTTTAAAGTTACTTACAGCTTGGAGAAGGTATCTGACTGACAATCTCAAGGCATGCCCTTTGGTCTCAGGCTGGCTCCACATTATGCCTGCACTTGCAATAAGCACAGCAGAGGGAATTCTGGCATTCTGCAGACAAATTAGTCCTGATGGGAGCTTCTCATAACTCAGTGTTGGTCACTCAAGGAGGTAAAAGCAATATTTGGAGGGGGGTGGGTGGAGTTTTAACAGTCAGGGACGAACAAGGAGAAAGTCAGAGAAGCATTTCACATTGAGGGCTGTGACTTTCAGTGTATTCACATAGCACCTAGTCCTGCAAGGCGCCAGCGCTGATTAGAGCTTCTGGACACTGCCGAAAAATAAGTTATCAATATGGTATTAAATAAGTTATTAAAAGGAATTAGAAAGGGTAGGAAACAATGACCTACCTAAAATACTGTCTTTCTAGAGTCACACTCTAGCTCAACCACCAAAATCAGTTCTCCCAAAGGAAATACAGGGATAATGAACAAAATGCAGATAACAACCATCATTTTGCATTTATATAGCACCTCTCAAGTAAAGATCTGAAAGTGCATAACACAGATGGATCAGCTCCATCACCCCCAATTCACAGATGGGGAAATTAGGCACAAAGTTAGAGTTATGTGACTTGCCCAAGGTCACATAACAAGTTGGTGGAAGAGCCAGGAATCCTAACTGACAAAACACTAGAACATGCTTCTTCCTAACAGTTATGAAGAGTCACTCTAGCTGTCTAGACTGTACAGTACACTGAACATGAAAACCTAGTGCTATTTTCTCCTCTCTTCCAAGATTCTACCAGTGCTGAAGGAGATAGCTACTAATATTACTATTTACACCTGCGCTGCTGGAGTAGTTATGTTTAGCCTGTAAAATTAGCCCTTCTTTCACTCATATCATTTAGCGTATGCTTACATACACACCGAGCCAGCCTCTGCCAGGCCAAACACTGCAGATCCAATGGCATAGCTCCATGGATTTCAGTGGAGTTATGCCAGGGATAAATTTGGCTCCACAATTGTTAACGTGTGTTGGCTCCTCTCCCGACAGTGGCATTTCAGGCATGATCTCCTTCTTGCCAGATTGTGAACTCGAGGAAGTCTTTACTCAGCATCCAGTCAGTGGTTTTTCAGATGTCCGTTAGTTTTCAAGTATAACTCATCACTCCTCCGACTCCTCCAGGCGTGGTACTTCTTCATGCTCTTCCTCCTAGCAAAGCGACAGATGCTGACCATGAAAACCCAGGAGACAGCGTACATGATGACACCACCCAGCTTAATGTACCACCTGGGTTTGGGAGAAGCAAGCTCACAGTACATCAGCCAGGCCCCCACTCCAATCCGCACCCCAGTGAAGAGGACCACAAAGAAGAAATCAACCACATCGCCTGTAAAACTGTGGTAACATCCCATCTCCTTCAGGAACCAGCGGGCCTGCAGCAGCGGGTTAGTGATCTCACTTCCAAAGATGACCGCATTGACCTCTGCAGCTGACTCCCCGAGTGCCAATGACGCTGTGATGCCCAAGATGCTCACCAGGTGGTGGGCCAGCATCAGGGCACCCTCTGTCTGGAAGTACACACACCAACAAAGGTCGAAGAGAAAGTAGCCCAAGCTAAGGCACAGCACATGTACCTGAAGAGTTGTGTTTGGTGATCCTGAAACACAAAGACACCAGACAGAACTTTAAAGCACGAAGGTAACAAGCAGGCAGGACCCAAGACAAGGAAGGGCTATTCACCTGCAGCACTGGCAGGCTGGTCTTAGCTTGTACCGATCACAGCTCAGCTGGAGAAGTCAGACAAGTCACAATACTAGAGTTGCTTGTCTAACAGCTGCACACATGTAATGGCCACACAACGTGATCACACACTCTGCCAGACTGCAGCTGGGGATGGCCATTACACTAGCAAAATACAGTACCAGTCTCTGCATTTCTCTAGTACTCTCCATCACAAAGCAGCTCAGATATCATTACAATCATCATTCCTCCAGCAGGCTGGATACTGAGGTGGTAGGGGAACCCCGCTTTGAGCCATCAGCCATTGAGGGACTTGGGACCACAAATTTTATTACTTACCTGGGTGACTCAAAGGCCAGGGACCATCAATAAAGCCAATGTAAGCAGAGAGACAGGTAGCAAGGATGCCATGGGTCAGTGTGACCAGCCTGCAGCTCCATTCATAATTTCGCTGCTTGTAGCGATGGCAGAACCAAGCGTAGAGAGCGAGCCAGGCAAGCAGACTGCAGGCTACCCGCAGAGGCAGGGAGAACAGCATCCTGTCACAGGAACGGAAAGACAAAATGTGTCAGAAGCTCTACCTTCACAGTGTTAGCACAGCCCAGTACAGCATTTCACCCATAACCATCCCAGCACTAAGCGTATTGCACTGTTTCCTGATGGTGTTGCTTGCTTTTGACAATTTTTGTATGCAGAGGAACAGGAGAAAGGCCTAGATCAAAGAAGGTATCCTTGAGAATTAGGGCAGATTCATCACGTGGCCACCAGCACAGAGACACCACACACACCCCACCCCCCCCACATCACCTCAGTTGTGGGAAGACACACTTAGAGCAATGACCCCCTAAGGCAGTGAGTTCCTAGCCTAGTTGAACAGAAAACATACCACAACATGGAGATGGACCTCAGAGGACTTCCCCAACCAGTCTGCAATGCAGGATCTGCTGGGATATGTTAGTGCTCATCTGCACTGTTTGATGAGTGCCACACACTGGCAATCAGGCTTTGACCCAGAGCTACTCTCGCCCCTTCATTTTTCTTCCCTGCCCACATACCTACACTTGACTGCTCTGCTTGTACTGCCCCACCTGATCTACTCACCCTGTCGTGCTGTTTGCTAGCTTGGTTCCTCCTCTCCTAAAACAAAAACCCAAGAAAACCCCAAAACCACACAGCCTCTCTTGATAGTCTTCCCAGTGCAGCAACACCAACTGCAAATAGCCCAAAAGAAACAAAAAGGCATTGCCATCTCCTCCTGCTACTGAATTTTAACCTTCTAGCACTAAGACATTTCCAGGACAGTTTGGGAAAAAACACTATAAAATCCCCTTGTCCTCCCAAGGAAAACTTCCAGTGGAACAACTTATAATTCAAGTTTTTTCATGAGCATGCAAGGACAAAGGCCAGATTAGAACAAAGCATCCCTTAGCGAACAGCGATCGGATAAAGCGGCCCACCAGCTTCGGGAGCAGCCAGGCACTCATCCAGCCAGTCCCTTTTCTACCCCTGGCTGCACTCCGTGAGTGCCCCCCACCCTGCCTCGTACCTCCCCTGGGCAAGGTGCTGGACTCTTCTGCCATTTTAGAGAAGCGAGAGCAAGTGAAAACCATTCAACTCTCCTAACTGCAGGCTTCATTTGATCTTTTCTGGCATCAAGACCTCCAAATCTTTTTGATGCAAAAGGATTAGAATCTATGTCCGTAAAGATTTTTTCAGCACACTTCTTTTTTTTTTTCTTCTCACTTGCTGTGCAATACAAAATCTCTCAAACAAGCAAAAGATGTACAGCTAGAATAAAATTACAGTGCATAAACATCTGTGGAGGACACTGCTCTTGTTGCTAACCCCCCCCCAAATGTGTAATACTCTAATATCTACATCTCATTCATATCTATAATACCTTCCCATGAAATAAAGATGTGTCTCATTACTGCTGAGCATTCAGGGAAGTGCATCAAAAGAAGGTGAGTCACACTCTGAGTTTCCAGTTGCGTAATAGCTAAAGCACCACTGGTCCTGCTGGTACCTGCTGACCAGCACGCTGGATGCACACCCAGGGCTGGGGAACACCAAAAGCACTGCATGTGATGAGGAGTCAGAGTTGCAATGCCCAACCTTCCTGTTCGGCCTGCTGCAAGTATTACCAGGAATGGCTTCAGAGGCTGGGTAAACAAACCCATTATATTATAATAGGCCTTGGGAACACGGGGAGATGAAATAAGGATGTCATTAACTGTTCTGACGAGGTGTTTCCATCGACATCCCTGGTACCCGAGGTCTGTACACACTCAGAGTCAGGGCAGATAAGGCAGGAAGAATTCTGACGTGACAAAAGGGACTGACCAGCTGGAGAAGGCTGGTAGAAGTAAGACGAATGACCTTTTAAACACGTTGAGGTGTTTTCCATACCTGCTTATGAAAAAGATGTTTCTCCATCCCCTGGAAAGAAAGATGGGGGGCTACCTTCCAATCGCACATCAAAGCTCAACATTCATCATTGGCATACACATGTATCGCACCTGCGAGTTACGCCTGTCCACACACACTGGAAAGGGCGATATCCTTTAAAAACATCAGTAATTACAATCGTTTGTACCACCAGCAGCAACGGGGTCATGAACAAAAGCAGGCTCTACAACAGTTACATGTGCCGAAAATCCTAGCCCAGAACAGCACCGCTCTCCCCCAAAGACCGTAAAAACGAGGTAGGCACCTCCAGCAAAACAGTTATCTTTTTTTTTTCCGGTTTTTTTGGGTACAAACCAGAAAATGGAGGAGCCCAGAGAGCCTAAA
>VWZZ01003874.1:607396-665367 GCA_013399095.1 Psophia crepitans
CGGCAGGGGCCGCGGGGAGCGGAGGGGAGCGGGCGCCGCCACCCGCCGCAGGGGGCCGCAGCGCTCTCCCGCAGCACATCCCTCCTAAAGCCAGCCAAGAGCCTGGTGGCCCCCCTGCAGACCTCGGTTCAGCGCCCAACGGGTTGCTGCACACAGAATAAATATTCCCGCTGGGCGCACCCGCACAGAGCGTTCTTTAGCCGGCGGGCACGGGAAAGCAGTCCCACCACCCGCCTCAATCATCTCCCGTGTCCCAGAGATAAGAGGCGTGACCACACGGCTGCAGCTTTACACACACCCAGGCACCGCCTGATGGGACCCAACTCTCCTACAGAAGTTGCAAAACGGCGTCAGTACGGCACCGGCTCCAAGGTAACGTACCCCGCGGGGCTCGTCATCCAGGCACAGCACGAAGCACGCAGCCCTGCCCCAAACGTACCCTCTCAGCCAGTGCTTATGCAGCAGTTACAAAGCCTAGCAATTTCTTCCCACTACAAGCATTCAGTGCTAAACCACATTATTTTCTCTCCCACCTTCATCTACATCCAGAGTAGCAAAATCCAGGGTTTACAGAGGACGCCTAAAGTAGTTTACAAAAATGTTCTCCCTATCAACACACTCCTTTTGTAGGTCGCAATCAAAACAATCTCACACACGTCAAGTTTTTTTACCTCTTGAAGTACGGATGGTGGGAGTGGCCGTCCTGCCTCTTACAGCACTGTTTGCAAGCGGATACCTCTCTACCTTACTTTTCCAGTCCAGGCCAGCACAGGTTCCTATTGCTACAAGATGCTCATTCTTCAGCTATTTCAGCACAACATCCTCACTCGCATTACTAGTGCAGTTACTTCTCCCACAAATCTTGAGCCTCATCTTGCTTTCCTCCACCTTTGCTGGACCAGGCACCAGGGCCCCTACAAGGGCCTCAATAACAAATGAAATGGAGCTGTTCTAACATTTAGCTTAGGATAAAAAACGGTGTTGACCGACAACTACAGGGCTAATGTTGACTTATAGCACAGAAACTGAGCAGCCAGGAAGAACATCGGAGATGGTCACAGAAGAGCCCTCTGAAAGTCCTAACAAGGCACGGACCATTTAATGCCTCAGGAAGAGTATAGAGAAGGAGTTGTGGGTTGTTTTCTTTTGTTCTCGATCATACAGCATGCAAAATTTGCATTTAGTGAGATGCAAGGTGGCAAGTTAAATCATCTCCCAGTGGATTGTACCAGAAGTTAGGTGCAGCTTATACACCAATTTTCTTGTTTGCTTTGTGCAGAGTCAGCCATTTAAATAGGCAGGCTGAGTTGCACCAGCTCATTTTGCCTGCAGATGAACAGCATTCAGCAAAACAGTTCAGGACACGAACCTCTGCTAACAGTTATTTGCACCCTGCTACCCCTTTTAGTACAGATACACCCCTCCCCAGGAGTACGGTCTTTTTTCTTGTCCTTTTTCTGTACCTACTCTAACAAGAGCCTACAACACTGAAGGGTCACAGAACATACTAGCTTGCCAACACTGGGAAGCTGCTTGTCTAACAATAAAGTGGAAATATACAACAACTGGAAATACTCAGAAGTCCAACAGCCTTCCTCAGTGAAAGGCCAAGACTGATGCTCACTTTTTGTGACTGTAAAAGCCCTCAAGGATATTTGTCCGAAAACTTACATTGTTTGAAGTGTTAGCAAATAAGAAATCGAATGGGATACGAGGGTGGAGCCAGGTGCTTTTCTAGCATCACATTGGAGTTTTAACACTAAACTATCCTTAGATGAGATGTGGTGGATGACCACCTGAGGGCACTCATTTTGCTTCAAATCTCACAGAGTAACTACCATCAGTACTGTTTCACACACACGCAAGCTGGGTGCACTGCGTTACTGCCCCTCAGCTGAAGGAAGGGTTCTAAAGTTCCCTGCAATGCTGACCGTGACTCACTGGCAAGGCCGGTTATGGGGACATTAGTCACAAGTCTGAGCTTCAGCTGACTTTCATCTATCCTTCACACCTCAAGCCTGAGCTCTAGAGCACATGGCTCAGCCTGCACTTGTTCCCCCACCAGTTCACTCCTTCCTGAACAGCATGGGCCAGCTTTGCCAGTGATTACTAGCCTTAGCATGCTAAGGCTACCCTCAAGCCTGTTTGCCTCAGCATTAATTTCAGTTGCCTCTTTAAGACTCGGAACAAAGAACATTACAGCAATCATTTCTTTTTAAAAAGAGAACATAACTTTATTAGAAGTCTCATCACTCATAGGAGTTTTCAGAAGAGCACAGTGACTCCGGCAAGAGCTCATACCTCACAAGGCCAGGACCTCAGAGCCATGCTGGCGAGGTATCAGGAATGCAAGGCTGCTGTTTTTCTAAACATATTAGCCTGCTAACTTGGCTTGGATTCACAGCTGCAATGCATTCAGAGGGCATGTCAAAAGTTAGGTTATTTCATGTCATGTTTTCATCTCTCCAGACACCTTATCTTAACTCCCAGCCAAGGCAGGCATCTGCACTGAACAGTGCCAAAGTTAGTGAGATAAGAGGCGTGGAGGAGCTAGTAAGGCTGCATCCCCACAGCAGCTGTATTCCCACTGCTCCCCTTCACCTCTGCAACAGGAGTGACACCTCATCTGCACAAGAGCCACACAGGCCCTTTCAGGGGCTCTTTAGCACCATGAAGAAGCTCCTCTGCATAAAGCAGGAAGAAAAGGCAAGCAGCCCATAAAAGCCTGAGGGCAACACAAGGCCATTTATCTCTCAGCTGTAAGAGAGGCTTTTATGGGAGAGTACATCTGAACTGCAGCCGTAAACAGAGGGAAATTCACATTAAAACCCCAGGGGAAATGTCAGAACACAATTCTGAGAGGTAAAGAAAACCAGAGAATTGGTCCATACTCTGAGACCTGTTGGTATGGAGCAGATGCTACACTGAGATCTGCCTAAGCATTGCTGTCACCCCAGAAAATACAGTCACTCCTTAACACTCATTAGCCATGCATTCAGCTTAAAGTAGCATGTCAATGAGCCAACCCCAGAACAGAAAGAGCATCCAGAGAGGGCTCTTTGCTATCATCCCTCATCCACAAAATGCCCAGTTGCTGGTTTTTGGTTGGTGTTTGTTGGTTTTTTTAAAGCAATCCAAGGCTAGCTGAACACCTGCTTATGGAGTTTACTGGCACAAGTCTAATTCTTGACTGTTGTTTGCAAGGGCCTGACTCAATCCCAGTGAAGTCACACTGCTCTAAGATCAGTATCTGCCTGAATGCAAGTATTTAAAAAAAAAAAGAAATGTATCATTAAAAACAATGAGGTAAAACATTTCCTCACCTCAAGTACCATCACTTCACACACTCAGAGGACAATTCTACTATACCCCTGCAAGCACTTGAATCTTGTTCAGAGGCTTTCATCCAAGCACTTAGTCAAGAGTGTAGTTCAACTCCAGGATTAAGGGAGAGCGACGCTCAGTAAATCTTGGCTAGGTCACACTCCTACCCAGTCACACTGGCAGGAAGACATGATTTTTCAGATTTGCTTTTCTGGCTCTATACTGTAAGATAATTCTGCCTCCAAAATGATTATGGCACATGCAGACAGTGCAATTATTGGCTGCAGACTGAACAGGTCTGGCATTATCACCCTCCTTGAGACTGTACCATTGTTGGAGAAGTCAGGGAATCAGATTTCAGTAGACATGTCAGGTTCCTCAGATTTCCACTCAAACCCCTCTTCTGTCAGCTTTTCTGTGTTCCTAGCACCGATTCATCTCCTCCAGGGGTAGGAGACCACTTACAGTGCCAGAAAGTCAATTCCACATCACTTTTAGAAGTTCTTTCCACAGGAATAGGCTTCAGTAGCCAGGACCCTAGCCCAAGGAGTTGCCATCCAGAACCCATTAATGAGCTGTCAAATGCCCATTAGTTTTCCCAGGTGCATTCGTATTCCTCAAGCTTGTCCAGGAACGGTATTTTTTCAACATTTTCCTCCTAGCAAAGCGGCAGATTTCAACCATGAAGCCCAAAGATACAACATACATGGCCAGGCCTCCAGCCTTGAGGAGCCAGCTGGGATCAGGGGATGTCACCGTTGCATACATGATCAAAGCTCCTCCTCCAATTCGCAGCACCAGGAAGAGGAACACAAAGAAGAAATCTACCACCTCTCCCAGGAAAGTGTGGTAACACCCCATTTCTCGCAGAAACCAGCGGGTCTGGAGCAGTGGGTTGGTGATCTCACTAACAAATACAACAGCATTGACTTCTGTAGCAGACTTCCCGAGCCCCAGCACCATGATCATGCCACAGATGCTCAGCGTGTGATGGAACAGCATTAGGTCCCCCTCTGTCTGGAAATATAGGCACCAGCACAGGTCAAAGATAAAGTAACCCAAGGTCAGGGACAGCACATGGATCTGAAGAGATGTGTTCGGTGAACCTGAAATGAAAGATGTACATAAGCCTGGGATCTTGTTTAAGACATTGTTCTACAACATGGAACAATGCAGGTTGTGAGTATGTCCCTTTCCTCCTTAGTTTCCAGGCTTATCCTAGGGTCCAAGTGCCCTTGGAAGCTTAGATGTCTGGCTCTGCTCTCCCTTCACACTTCAGCCTGTCCAGCAGACCCAGGCAGATCATCCCATCCTGCCACACTTCTGTTCCCCTTTTTCTTTCCACCCTTTTAGAAAGCAGGGATGGAAAGCCTAATCCCCATCAGCAGAACGATTTGAGATTTAATGATAGAAAACAGCAAACAAAACCCCACAGCTAAATGCCAGAAGTTATTATACCCTTAAAGATGTGAGCAGCACTTAGTCTACTCTCAACACATTGCTACACCTAACACTGCAATAAACTTAAGCTGCTAACCTGAAAACTTTCAATATGCACATGGATAAAACAACAACAACAACAAAATATTAACAGTAAGAAGTGGTAAGGGCTGGAGACAAAGCAGGGGAGTTAAAATCCCGCCCCAAACATACCCCAAAAACATACACATAAGAGAACAGATGGCAAAAGCAATCAGCC
Source organism: Psophia crepitans (assembly GCA_013399095.1). Classification (NCBI taxonomy): domain Eukaryota; kingdom Metazoa; phylum Chordata; class Aves; order Gruiformes; family Psophiidae; genus Psophia; species Psophia crepitans. Next base: position 612,420 of record VWZZ01003874.1, read on the forward strand.
CCCCCATTCCATCTGTACCAGAACCGGAGATGCCCACACTGCGTGGCAAGGACATGCATCAGGGTAAGACTCCAAACATACCTGCGTGGGTCAGAGGCCAGGGGCCATCCAGGAGAGCCACATAACCCGAGAGGCAGGTGACAATCACTCCATGCAGCAGGGTGACCAAGCGACAGCTCCACTCGTGGGAGCAGTGCTTATTCCAGCAGCAGCAGCAGCCGTACAGGAACAGCCAGGCAACGAGGCTGCAGGTCACCTCGAGGACGATGGAAACCATCCTGCTGGACACGGGGTGAAGGCACCATGAGCACTGCAGCCCTGTAGCAGTGCGTGCTGCTCCAGCCCGTCTGCCTCCGTACCCACCCCAGCCAGTTCACAGAAACCCGGGCGGGAGGCGATAGGGAGGGAACACCAGCTAACCAAACCCAAAACACGCAGGAGCAGAACAAACCAGCTAAACGAAACAACCCCACCAAGCCCCCACATGGCTCGTGCCCTTCCCGTGAGCTCGGCGCTCCCCTGAGGCTCTCTTCAGCAACATTTCCCTGCAAGTCCCTCCTCGTCCCTCTCCCTACCGTGTTCGGGGAAAAACAGGATCCCGGCCCCCCCGAGCCAAAGCGGCTCAGCCCTCCGGGCCGGCGGAGGGAGCGGCGGGGTCCCGGGAGGGCTGGCCCCCCTTCCCCAGCGCGGCGCTTGCCGCAGGATTACCTGGCAGCCCAGCGCGCCCCTGACCCCTCCTTACCCCGGGCTCCCCGCTGCCGCCTGCCCCTCTGCAGGCTCCGGGACTGCCCAGGAAGAGAGGCGGTGCCGCTGCGCACCAAGAGGCTTTTATCTTCCCTTATTTTCCTCTCCTTTCTCTTCTCCTCCCCGCCGCCGGCCGGGGCAGCTCCTGCCGGGGAGGGTCTTCTCCCCTCCGCCCCCCGAGGATGCTCTCCCTGCCTCTCCGTTCCCCAGCCCCGTTTGCTCTTCCCCGCTTACCGACCCCGGAGGCGAAAGGGGATCCGAGCAACACTACTGCGTGCCCGGGGCAGGGACAGAGCCGTGCTGCCTGGGGACAGCGCGGGGAAGGGCAAGCGGGGCAGGAGGAGCAAGGACAGGCATTTGGAATGTGTCAGCCGGGCCGGTACCTCCATCCGGCCCCAGCTGAGAGTCCCACAGCGTCCCGAGGCTCTAACTGGGCTGAATGGTTTTCTCTCTGATGAAGGAGAATGAAGTGAAGAATAAAGCTGGGGGGAGGGAGATGGAAAGTGCTTTTGTCCTTTTGTTAGTAGTGCTGGGGGTGGGTTTTTTCTGGTTTGTTTTTGTTTTTGGTTTTTTTTTAAGAACATCCTGGAGTTCTCTTTCTAGTTTTGTACCTGGTTTTGAAAGCAGAGGCCAGGTGGGTGGGCTTCCTGTACCCATCTTTGTGTTGTCCTGCGCTGACTGCAAGGAGGGGAGGCTGAGACAGGAGTCCGTGAGTTTGGGATTGCTTGGGTCTAGAGCTGGGGAGTGGTGCAGGATGCACAGGGAGGTGTGACGCAGAACATGCAGAACAGGATGAGTGAGCCAGGAGCTGAGTTGGGCCAAGGACCAGGGCCGGGCAGAAACAGGAGTGAGTAACCGGGAAAGGGCTGTGTTTCCTCCAAGCCCTGACAGTGAACTTGGTATTGGTACCATGTAATTTCTCTTTATTCAATTTGCTTTAAAAACTGTCACAAGGAGGTTGTGTGTTCCAAACAACCCAAACCTTCCCTACAGCCAAACACCTCTACACTGGGAGTGAAAGCAATCACGCGGAGCACAAGAGACATCATCTATGGTCACTCAGGTCTGGTGTGTGTGCTGCGCTCCATAGGATGTTTCTCTGTGTTATAAAAGCTTTGGTAATTCATTCAAATATTCTTCTAGCCGTATGGTAGATTACAGGTTGCTCTTACATTTGAGCTAAACCTTCCTGATTTTTCTCTCCTTTGCCAGCATTTTGGCACCAGCTCTGAAGCAAGCTCACAGGCTGTGCAGGCAGGGGCACAGAGAAAGGGAGTCCCATGGCAGCTTGAGCACTAGTTCCTGCTGGCATCTGTAAAGGTGGGCCTGGATTTAAGCTCAGCTATTGAAGGCATTGTATTGAGGTGTTAGGATCTATGCTAAGTCTACCAGGACTGTAAGTCCCAAGGCTGTGAGCATCAGGAATGCTGGGGGCATCTGATGGGATCATTTGGACACTTAGAAATGCTTGACGTCTCCCTTTAGGCCACAGGAAAGACTGAGAAGGGCAATGAACAGAGCCCTGTTCTTTCACCTTGCACTCACTCTCATCACAGGTGCAAAACAGGAAAGAAAGGGTAATCAACAATAAATCGAGCACCAACAGCAAATTGTTCCCTTTCCAGCCCTTCTCAGTCTTGCTTGAACTTAGGCACTGCTAGACATCATGGCTGTATCAGGTACCCCACCTCCTATCTGGTCTGCACACTCACTTAGAGCTCTGCAGTTGCTACAGCAGTCAGGTGGAAAACACACCCCTGATGTCAGTCGTTTATAGGAGTGCATCTCCTACAGTAAGCACTCCAGCACCTGCCAGCAGAGAGGAGTCAGGAGTATTTGTCCATTTTATATGGACGTTATATACGGAATACTCTGAGGATGCCAGTTCAGCTATCTCAGGCTGAGAAGAGCAGGAACTAGAGAGAAAGAGAGATGGCTACGAACAGAGAGATGGTAACTTCCAAAAGCACACCTTAATTTGATTTTGGAGCTGAGTGGGATCTGGCTCACTTCTCTGAAGAGCTGTGAATGACCAGACCAGAGATAAAAATAAAAGATGAATGGGGTTGTACCCCTTATACTCACAGGCAATAGGGATGGGACCCACAGAGCTGTTTTTAGACAGGGACTCAGTTGTTCACTGCCTCTTCACTCACGTCTGGGGTTCAGGTCACTGATGCTTGCTTTAGTCCTAACAGTAGAGGAGTGTCAGAGCTCTTCTCAAGCGAAGAGTAGGGACAGAGCGCGGAGATAGTTCAGGCACAAGGGCTGCTTTGGTAGCAGATCAGGTTGTTCATGAGATTACACAAGTTCTTATAGCCACTGTGAGCAATTGTTCCCTGCATTGTTTATCTATGGCTGTGGGAGGTGACTCTTAGTCTTGGAAAGCTGGAATTTCCTGCTCTGTATATTTTTAATCCCTTAGATGCTCCTGTGAGACTGGAAGTATTCCTAGAAGACAGGGGAATGAAGACCTCCCCCTTCCAGCTGTAGCTTGTAGTGAAACAAGTTGCTAGTGTTTGTTTTCCTATTTAGGAGCAGTTTATCAATAAATCTGGGAGACCTGTTATTGTGTTTATAAACTTTTCAGTGGAGATGAACTCTCCTGATGTATTTGCACAACACCTGGCACAGCTTAGCTTTGATCTCAGCTGCAATACTAGTGTGCAGAACTGTTATTCAGCATTTAATACATCTGTAATTTCCCTCCAGCTTTCAGAAATTTCCAAAATTTATGCAGTGCTGCTTTTGTGGGAGCAAATTACTTAGAGGAATTTCTGAAAATGAAATGGAATAGTCCTTGTCAGGTACAAGCCAGATTTTTGATCGTGATATATCTTCTCTATGCTGTAAGAGTGTATACATGTACAGCAACTGGGAAATATATTCTAGCAAATAGTTAGCTGCCTTTCACAACGTTATTTTTGGTCCCTTTTGACAAAGAGGTTCACAAACCTCTGGGAGCCTTTACCATGTGTTTAAGCAGACTGCCAACTGACTGAAATCAGGAGTCAACTTATAGCTCAGCTACTAGGTATAGGTTTAATGCAGGAATTATTGGGTAAAATTTGCAGGCTAGGGTTATGAAGGCTATCAGAATGGTTACTTCTAAGCTTTTAAATAGTTGTTTATAATCTATTAAATAATTCAAGATTTTTCACAATAGAAACAAGCTGGAACTAGAACTTTGTTAAGAGACAGTGTAATAAATGCCTTCTATGATGGCTGGCAGCACAGGCAGCTATAATGCTCATCATTCATGAACTATGCTATTTACCACAAGTATAGGACTGGAAGAAGGGAAGGATTATCGTCACCATTGCCTAATGGGGATTAAGTCATTTGTTGAAGGGCATGCAGGAAGTAGAATAAGATATAGCATCCCAAAGGTACGGATCGGTGGTTTAAATGTTCTTCCTATCTGCTATTCTTTAAATATTCATAATAGCCAAATAATAAAAAAGGGAGAAAGAAAAAAGTGAGAGAGAGAACGTCATTGTCTTAGCAGTGTGCCTCCCTGTGATGCACTTGTTTCCATTATGTAGAGTATTAATTTTAAGGAGGTCTGTATCTTAGGAGGGAGAGCCTGGAGCAAGAGCCCTTCATGCCACTTGAACATCTTTTTCACATGGAACTGGATTTGAATAAGGATTGTAAAATTATTACTTGAAAAGCTGGAAGCTTCTTAAGGGGTCTTTGTAACTACAGAGCGAGAGCGAGCCGCTCCTCTTTTTCATCCCTGGCCAGGGCTGTTGTTTGGTCAAAATCCAAATCCTGCTGCCTTTATTCGTAGGGCTGCAGCACACTCGGTGAACAGTCACATGCAAATCACTTCTCAGACTGGCATGAAAAAAGGTGATTTCATCCTCCATCCTCCTCTCACAGTGTCTGTCGGCCAGCCCTCACAGGAGCTCGAGGGAAGTGTTGCAATGAAAGGCCGGAGAGGAAAGACAGCTCCTTGAGCGAGGCGTTATCAATTCGCCGGTTATCGCTCACACTTCTGCCTTAGGCCCTGCGGCATCTCTCCGCCACGGGCAGGGTTCAGCCGTGGCAGGTACGAGCGAGTCGTCAGTGCGCATTGGCGCAGCTTAGTACACCATGGGGTTTGTACCGTCCCGGCCAGAAACAGGAGAGGAAATATCTCCTCCCGCACAATCTATCTGCACAGGAGTACTGGTCAGTGATTTGTTTTCTGATTATTTTTTTTTTTTAAAACTATGACAGAACTGAAACTTTCTTGTAAAAGTATTCTTTTTTTTTTAGACTAGATAAGAGAGAAACACATCTCTGGAAAAGTTTCTTTCCAACAAAACCCCGGCGTGTTTTAGTTAACAAGTAAAACAGCTGTGTGCTGATTTGTTCATTCCCGTTTCTCCTGCCCTCCACCATTTTAGTACCGACCCGTTAGCGTCACCCCACGAGTTTCCCAGCCAGTTTAACTCCGCCGCTCACACGAAATTAATGGAAACAAATCAGGCAAAATAAACATAGTATCCACCCCAGTTCTCTGTGCAGTAACAAATACCCTGTGTGTGAATAAAACCGGTTACCGGTCCCTGGTTGTGTACACGTGAGCACGTTAATTTCTGGAGAATCTTCCACTACTAGTTCGGCAGCAAACACGCGGGCTTTTCCAGTGGGACAGAGCCAGCGCGGGAGGGGAGCTGAGCACGTGTTGCTCTGTGTCTGCAGAGCTTGCATTTTGAGAGCCCACTGTTATAAGCAGCCCCACAGAGACACACGGCAGGGGTGAGTTTGCACAGGGAGGGCACGTGGCATGGGTCCCTGCAGCCCACCCAGCAAACAACTAGCTGAGTTTAAATGCAGTTGTTGTAGCACAGTTGGTTTCAAATACTGTCGTAGTAGCGTTCTCTTGGTTGGAGGAGAATTTGTTTTTTCCTCAAGAATCCCATGATTAAGAGACACCATAGAAAAAGCTCTCATGTTTAATTGCTGCCACTCCAGCTGCAGAAGACAGTTCCCGTAGGGAAGTCCCTGTTACAGACAGTACCAGGAACCCTATGAAATCTGCAAAGAAAACCCATCTGTGCAGCTGTACCAAACCTGTCACAGCTTAGCTTTAGAATGATCATATTCAAATAATCCATTTCACATCTCTAAATATAGTTGGAAAGCAAGGGAGAACAAGGCTTGAAACCAACCCTCCAAGAATGTAAGAAAATTTAAATAATGCCAGAAAGAAGGGCCATAGCAAGCAGGAGTTAGAGTAACACTTCCCATCGATGTTTTTTGCTTTTCCAAGGTAAAATGGTTTTTAAAATCACAACAGGTTTTGTTAAAAAAAAGTTTCATTTAATTTTAATGTTTCCACTGCAAAACAGATACGATGAAAGTGTTTCAGTTAGAGGTAAATGAGTGGTGATGGTGAATCCAGGAAAGAAATACAGTTTCTCCCTTTTTTGTGTCAAGACATTTTGAAAAAGTTTAGTATTTTGAAAAAAATATTTTTCTTAATTTACTTTTTCCAAGAAACACTGCCTTATCTTTTCCAGTCCTCTCTCATTATTATCAGTCTGCTTCTGTAACAAAACCTCACTCAAAGCAACAGATGTGATTCTATGTACAGTGTGCATGTACGGCTCAATACTTTGTGTGAAGGTAGCTGATAAGCTCTTAAGGTCCACAGACTCTCTGCAGCAATAATTCATCACACAGGACTGGATGGAGTAGGATAAGAAACAACAGATCAAATATTTTTTTTTTTCCCCAGAAGTGACAAAGGGTAATATTTACTTTAAAAAAAGACAAAAAAAAAAGATCACAGTTACCTATTAAAAAAAAAGCTATTAGAAAAAAAGACTACTACTCAAAACTGACTATTTACAATCTGTGAACCAGCTGGATTCTCATCTACTCTAGTGTTCCACTGAATTAATTACTTGTACCCATAGACAACCTGACCAGGAAATTGTATTACTTAAGTCTATTTTAACAAAATTAAATATCTACCTCCTTTCAAGTGAAGACTTGCAAAATAACAACAGGTTCCCTGGCAATATGCTGTGAAAGTTGAAGTTTCCTACACTTTGGCATCTCATGAAGTTCAGAAACACTTGCACACACAAATCTCAAGATTCACACCTGAGCAATACAACTTGTCCTCCCAGGAACAGAAGAGTGTGCTGCAGAGAACAGGCAAGCTACATTACTTACAACTCAGGAAAGACCAGAACACATGCACACCTCTGCTCCAGAGAGGTTCTTTTCATTTGGTATCAGATAAAACCCAAAGGATGAGTAAAAGAATAGAAGGGAAGGTCAAGACTAATCCTTGTCCCATCAAATCGACACAAACTGCTTTTGTGTTCAATGGAGTCAGAAGTTCACCCAAGGTTTTTGAACAGTGACGTCCTCCAGTGGGGCAGTGAGGTCAGCTGTGAACAATAACAAGACCTGGACACAAATTTTGCAAAAGACAACAATTTCTTTAAAAGGAAAAAATAAGAAGGCTCTAAAATACTTAATAATAAAAAAAAAAGAAAGAAAAAAACAAAAAGCACCTTTAGAAACAGAGGAGAATGGCTCAAAGCAAAGCAAGTTTGGTAGTAGGTAAAGCACAGTGACATTGACCTTGGAAGTCTATTGAAAACCAAGGCTCACATCTAGACACAGGTCTCTGGTGAAATGAACTGGGTAACCTCGGCTCAGTTTGGGGGTTTGTGGTATGTGTGCGTGATAGTAACAGCATGATAGACCCTTCTCATGGGAGATCTGAAATGGGTGAGGGAAAAAGAGGGTCCTGACATAGAAATCCTTCCAGATCAGAGATTGCCAGGCAATCCAGTGTGAATGCAGAGATTTGCAAGCAGAGGGCAGTATTTCATGCTAATAGTGCTAAGCAAAGGCTCATTCTTGAAGTGAATGCCTGGAAGAATATTATGATGTCACTGTTGGCATTGAGAATCCTTGGGGAAGGTCAGCTGCAGTTTGAGTCCTTGGAGAGTTCTGCTGCTATGGGTTCCCTTAAACAAGACCTTCATTTGGCAGCATTTTGAAGGCACTGGAACACCAGATGTTGCCCCAAGCATTGCTCCTAGAGAAGTTGGTCCATAGCTAGAAGTCAGAGCTCCTTTGACACGTGATGGCGGAGTCATCTCAGTGGAGGTAGGTAGGTTGATTCCATCGGTACCAAGATCTGTTCGCAACACAGGGAATAAAAGCTGCAATTGCCATGTTTTTAACAGTTTCCCCTTGAAATAAAAATCACTATTACTCTGTTTGCAAAGTTACTTGACTTGGCAGCCAGCAAATGATCCTTTGCTCCTATAGGAAGCTCATAGCAAACTCCCTATCTTTCTAAGCAGCATCTTCCATTTTGCTTGTGATTTCACACACTACCTGGCTGCTGGACTTCCTCCATGTAAGGGGAGGTCTGATTCACAGCACAGGATGATCCATGACTCAGAAAGCCCAGCGGCTGTGGGTGACTCCCTCTGCCTCTGTTGCTTTCCTACTAACACGCATCCTTGACGCCATGTAGCAGAAACTACAAGGGCAGAGAGGCCTGAGCTGCACAGACTGTGCCAGAGACACATTCTGAGCCCATACGTGTGGCTTAATGCTTTTCTAGCATCTAAAGGCAGGGCAGAGGAAAATCTTTGCTCTTGTTTCATCTGCCACCGTGGAAGAGTTGCTCTGCAGCAGAGGTCTCTGGGTGACACTGCAGGAGAGAAAACTGGCTGTGGAGGCAGTTATCCAAGCAGAAAAAGCAAAATACGCCTTGTTCTGCTTCCTCAACACAAGGAGTTAGTTTAGGCCAGTCCTTATGGCCAGTGGTTCTATTCAGGTTTTTTGATTGTGGCTTTTTGTTTTGTTTTGGGGGTTTGGGGGAGTTGTTTTGGGGTTGGTTGTTGTTTTTTTTTTTTTCCTTTTTTTAACCACCACAGATTTTCAGGCAAAACTTGATTTACTATTTGTCTTCAAGCAGAAAAATAGCCCCATACCAGGAAGCTTCTGGTTAAACGTGAAGCTTCACGTAAGAACATGCCACCACGTAGATCCACATTGCTGGAACCTCTAAGGTCCCACTGCTTTTCTCCCAAGCATTCTGATGCCCTTGCCAAGGAGCAAGCTGTGGGCCCCTGCTGCCTTACCCTGAAGAGTTGAAACCAGAAGAGTTCATTGCAGCTTTGGAGTTGCTCTGGGCTGTGCTGGGGCTGCTGGCATGGAGTGCACTGCCGGGGGATGAGGGCCTGCTGGAGTTCCCTGGGGAACACGATGATGTTACTGTGTAGCAGAGAAAGCAGCATAAGACTGGGATCTGCTTTTCCCACTAAGGACACCACGACCCACCAAGCCCAAACACGTCCACCGTATCTTGTACCCATCCTGTTGCTCATCTGATTCACTGCCTGCCCTGCAGCAGCAAGGCAGAATCTGTGGCCCAGCCAGAGACAGCGAGGGTCTCCAGCACTGCTCTCTCTGTAGCGCTTGGTTTCTGTTACTGTGAATCGCACGTCTCGAAGGAGATCTGACAATGTTCTGCTGAAGAAATGCAGTGACCTACCCCCAAGCACTCCTCTTGTTTGGCTTCGCCTGGCTCCCAAACATAAACACCCCAGTAAGATTTGCCTAGGATTATCCTGGGAATGTTATCGTGCCCAGGGAGCTTTCCATGGTTTTGTTCCAGCCAAGAGGAAGACCGGGCTGTTCTATCCCTTGTACACTAGTTATGTGGGGATACTTTCCCAGGCCAGATCCAAGGGTCTTATTAAGAGTGGCCTGAAAATAAATAAATGTAACCAAGTAGCCAGAGAGGAAGAGCAAAGGAAGAAGGGAAGGAATGGTGAGGCAGGTTTCTCGAGGCTTACCAGTCCCAGGCATGGTGCTATGCACTGGATTGACAGAGAGGGGCCCCAAGGACCCTGAGGTAGAGACCTAGAGAGAAACAGAAGCAAAAAGTAAGCAGTTGGCACTATGAGGATATAGATCACAAAATGTCACTCCTTTCACATTCCCTTTAGAGTGTGCTGGCCCCCAAGCAGTCTTCTCTTCATCTGAGGCTCCCACAGATATTTCTATTCATACTTTAGCACCATTCCCATATCCAGGGCCATGCACAGAAACCAGAATGAATATTACATATTCCTGACACTCTCTACATCGGTCTGAATCTGTGGATCAGTTATGGAAAAGCCTGAAATTATCAAATGCAAGCCAAACTTTCTGAAAGTCCTGAGACCCAGTTGGTAGGAGCTGCTGCCCTTTGGATGTTTCAGACTGAACGTTCTCATTCTGAAACTTGCCAGCTCACTCTGGTCTTGGGCACAATTAATCTCTTTTCTTTCAGGGAGTTCTCAATGGGTAAGAATTCTCAGGTGACAATTAGTAATTTGGTGGCTGCAATCAAAGCGAGCCTGGGGGATTTGTTGTTCAACCATGATACTTTAACTACAGGCAACACGTTGTTCGGAATGACTGATGAGCAAAGGCATACTTTGTGTAACACATTCACAGGGAAATTATCCACCAAAGCTACTGCTTTAAAAATTCATGGCTTGCAAGCAGCATTTTGTGTTTGTGACTGTAGACCAAATGTGTTGTGCAACAAGTGACCAAACTTCTTGTGATGTTTTCCTGCCTTCTCATGGATAATTCCAAAACCCAGAAGATTTCAAGATAAAATATTGCTTGTGAATACATACTCTCCCTCCCACTCACATGTGCAACAGCAGTAACATCACCACAGGGAGGTTCCTGCCACTTTTATATGTGGAAGCAACTAATAACTAGCAGAAATGCAGTAGTAGCTCGTTATCCACAGTAGCCACTGACAATAGATTACAAGGACACACTTTCACGAACTCTCACAGCAGTTGCTCTTTTCTTCATTCTTCCTGACAATGAAAATACTCTTGCCAAAATGTGAACATCCAACATGAGGGAAAGACCATTAGCAGTGTATTCTGCATTTCTGCACAGATGTAAGCCAACAAACTGATATGTAAATAGTTACAATTAGGTTTCAGAATCAACAATTAAACTGACATGGGTGAATGTAATTCTCATTCCATGGAATGTTGATTCCTCCTCCATTAACTTTGGAACGGTTTTATTTACGAATCTCAGGGTGAAAAGTTTTGGGATAGAACCCCTATTTATATCAATTATCCTACAATTAATCTGACCTGTGTCTTCCAGGAAAATTGTATTTTCTTCCTAATGTTTTCTTTAATAGAATAAAAATAAATGTTCTGTAAATGTTCACATGAGATTCCATGCAAATTTGAAATCTGTTGCCCAATCCATGGGTAGCCCAGCTGCCTCTCCGCACACTCCTGCGGGTGAAATGCCCCACTGGCCTGTGGAGAGGGTTTGCAAGCGACTCGGGGACTTGTGTGTACAAGAAGATGTCCTGTCCTATTTACTTTTCCAGCAAATCCTCCCACCCTTTTCTCCTCTTGCCTGGGATGGCACATAGACCTCATTATTCCAAAGTCTCTCACCAGTCTGGAATTGTAGATAGGTGATTTGATGGGGGATGGCATTGGGCAACTGATCCGTTTTTCCTTCTGGCGCCGGTTGCAGAACCAGACCCGAACCACCTCTTTTTCCATGGAGAGCTGCTCTGCTATCAAGGATATCTCCTCTGAACTGGGCTTGGGGTTCTGCTAAGAAAGGGCAGGAGGTTAAAGAAAGCCCCAGAGAGCTGTAACTTATAGCATCAATGTATGCTTCTGCTCCTAGAAGGGTGGAAGGCAAGTGGGGGTTGGCTGTGAACTGGGGAGGAGAGAAAATTTGCTTCTTAGACAAAGGGTAAATATTTGGGTGAGGGTTTATATTCCATGAACCAGAAAGTGCCTCTGATTCAACATCAAGTCTCACAGAATCAGTAGGGGATGAGTCACAGTACCTGACCCTGTTATTGCGTAATGCACCACACTCTTTGATCTTAACAGCACCCTAAATTGTTGCTTGGGGGGAAGCTAATGACTGATGGTCGTCTTATCACTACACAGGACACACAAGCTCTGAGTGCTGTTTGTACGGGTACCTGCATCGTCTCAGAAGAGCCATTTCTTTCTTTCTCTCTCATTTATAACTGGAAATAATAGTACCTTTTTACTGACTCATTCATTTTCTGGTGCATTTGACAACATTTAGCTCTATGGGTTTTGATCTGAGTTGGAGACTTGAGGGTCAAACATACCTAGCTCAGCGGTGCTAAGACAGTTTTCCCATTCCCTCATACTAGCTAAAAATAACGATCTGACAATGGATGTCTTTTGTTCTCATTAATAGTCTTAGGAGGAAATTTTGGTATGATCAGATATGAGGGAGAAACAAAGAAAAAATGAGGGCTGGTCAAAACCAGTTTTGATGAAAAATTTTCAATGCACAGTTTAGTCCTACTGATTTCAAACTCTGTTTGCTCTCTGTAATGAGTTTTTTCTTGAAAATCTTGATGCTTAAAAAGTAAAAGGCTCTACTTCTGAAATGATTCAGCAGCAATACCTAGAGCAACTAATTCTGTGGTCTCACGAGACCTGCTTAAGGGGGCATCTGTTTCTGTGCTGCACCATGGCCACACAGTTCCCAAGGCACACGCCTGCAACTCGCAAAGGGAAGAAAAGATGGGTGCAGGAGCTCAGATTTGACTAGGGCACTGATCAGTGGGCGATGATGGGGAGGTGTGGTGATGAAATTGTAATTGCTTTAAAACAACATTTACCAAGGGAAAACTGGGTCTGATTTCTTTGGGTTTGACACTTTTCCTGTGAACCCCTTCAAGCATTTTTCTAACCTGCTATCAAACCAAACAAAAATAAAAGATGTATCTTTTTTGAGGATTCAGTGTTACTATGACCTAGAAAATACCAAACTCAGAGAGAGCTCACAACACATTGAAAGATTTTCTCCTCACATCTTGAAATCTTTTCTCCAATGTGGAGCGAATGTTGGTCTCAATGCTGGTTCGCTTCTTTCTTTTCCGTCCAAACATCTCATTTACTGAGGGGTAGGAATTGGGAGTGCTCATGGAAGAATCCAAAGGAGCAGATTCTGGGAAAAGAGAGATATTAAAGAAGATAATGAGTTATTTTCATTCCTAGATCCTTTCTGGGAACTATGGCACCTCCTAAAATAAGTAAAATGTTCCTACATTGTAGATCCTTCCTCTGATAATCATTAAAATTGTTCCAAAAATTTTGTCCCAAATCCATCAATGATCCTGTCCAAATCAGGAAAGAAATAGGAGTCCTAAAATTTTAATCAACACACTATTTTTCCTTTTTTATTCCAGCTTGATTCCCAGCCTGTCCTGATGGGGATCACATGCTTTCCAATGATTTAATTTCACATAGTTAAATAAGTTGACTTACACCACTGGGATCAGGCCTCAGGTGGCTGAGACGCCTCCTGACACAAACTGGTCAAACATGCGACTCCTGAAGGGCGGGTGAAGCACATGACACGAATCCCCCTCCTGCAATAGTTTGCAGCCAGCAGAGGACACAAGCCCGATCCTGGTGCTACTGGGGATTCCCCGTGGAGTGATACCTTCCTTTCCTAATTACTGCTCATGGGCACTCGGGGAGGCGTCCCTTTCCTACTCTTTCCTGGACTGAACAGATTAGCCCAGTGATTTGCTCCAGGCCATGCAACAGAGCAAGAGGCGATGCAGGAAGGGCCTGCCATAGACACAAAATTGCAGTGTGAATCCCATGTTGTCAGAGTGAAAGTACAGATGTGTTTTCATATCTAGGCTGCTATGCAACCTGCTGTGTGATCCACAGAGGAAAACAGTCTGTTAGCCCAGCCACAGATCTGAGAGGTCTTAGCTGCAGCTCCAATTTTCCTGGCTTTTATTGGAGGTTCCTGGATGGATTCTCTCATCCTGGCCCAGACTAGTGGCATTTCTGCATGTAATGTCACCTACCTGCATCACTCAGCCACTTTTCCAGCAGAGGTTTGAGCTTGCACATGTTCTTAAAGCTCAGGTTGAGAGCCTCGAAGCGGGAAATGGTGGTCTGGCTGAAATCATTGCCATAGAGCTTCCCCATGGCAAGTCCAACATCACCCTGCCAGAGGAGATCCAAATCACAACATGAGCTCAGGAAAACCCCTCCCAGCTACCTATTGCCAGACCATCTCCCAGGCTGCTTCCAGAATAGGTGCAACCTAGTTTCCATGACCTGTCTTCCGGAGGAAGTGACTTTTCTCCCCACTGGAGTCAGTCCCACACCCCCAAGCTTTGGTATATTAATGAAGGTGCACATCACGAGGTCATGGTAATGTAGTATTAGGAACCGTTTGTCTCTTCATGTGCTTGGAAGGGGATGCTCCAAAACAAGGCAAACTGTATCTAATGCAGCCCTTCCTCCATCCACACCTCTGCCACGAACTCCCCCAGTCCAACATGTCCACGTCACAAATGACACCACCCACTGATGAGGCTGCTCACCTGCGTGAACCCCAATTTGATTCGCCGTTGTTTGAAAGTCTTCGCAAACTTTTCCAGTTCCTCCAGGTCACTGGGTTCCTCAGACGCTCCTGATGGAGTTAAGTGCTTTGCCACTTGCAAATGCTGGGGTACGTCCAGGTGGGGTTCAACTGATGAGCCAGGGAGTCCAGAACGGCCCACAGCCTGTTAAAACAACAAAAAAGATACATAGAGTTACAACAGCAGAAAAGCACAACATTTTCTCTGCCATGTCCCCTTAATGAAGCAGCACTTTTTGTAGATGAGTGCTTCTCAGGGTGGGACTGTACATGGGACTGTGTGTTGAGGCAAGTTACCTGTGATGCCAGGCTGGGTCCTGGCTGGGAGAGGAGAAGGCTGCCCTGTTGCTGAGGGAAGGAGAGGAGGTTTGGCTGCAAAGCTGGGGAGAGAGAAAGAGATGCATCTGATCAGATCAGCTCCCTCATTAGCACGGAGGCAGCTGAACATCACTCTGCACAAGAAGGGCTCATGAAGCTCTGAGTAGAAAATGTTAGCTAGTTCTCATTCAATGAGCATTTTGGCCATTACAAATACGGATGGCTCCGAGTTGGATCATAGAATCATGCAATAGTTCGCGTTGGAAGGGACCTCAAATATCATCTAGTTCCAACCCCGCTGCGACGGGCAGGGACACCCTCCACTAGGCCATTATGAGAAAAGAAAGGTTCTTTTCGTGGCTTTTTAGCCTGAAAGGGATTATGAGAATAATGACGTAGGTAAAATATCTCACCTACTGATCCCTGCCTGTAACTCATTAACTGAAGTCTGAACTAGGGCATAGACGTTTTACACAGATATCTAACTTTGATTTTAGATGCCAAGCAGCAGAGAATTTATTGCATCCATAGTGGTGATCTTTCCCAGCATTTAGTCATTGTAGCAGTTAAAAAAAAAAATCCATCTTATTTCCAACAAAACTTTTCTGGCTCCAACTTGGAGCCACTTGTTAAAAAAAACAAAATAAAACAAACAAACAAACAAAAAAAACCCCACCAAAACCCAAAATCTTGATCCTACAGTTAATCTCATGAGTCTGCCCACTCTGCTTTCTAATATACATTCATTTGAAGTTCCATTTTGAAGCGATCTGACACATTCTTTTCTACCTTACTGTATTTCAAATAAATTTAATTTCTTTTGGAATATATAAACTGGCATAAAATGATGAAAGGAAAAAAGAAGGGAAATCTATAGAACTAACAAAAACTAGTATTTATGGAGACTGTGTAACTGTTTGGTTGACAAACTGCCAAGTACACGCCTGTGTCTCTTACAGGGAGCATCCTAAAGGATTAAGCAGCAACTGAAGCAGTGTAGTTCCCTAGAAATTTAGCTAGGTTCTTCAAGTCTGTTGTGGGAGAAGCCTATAGAATTTACTGAGAATTTATAACCTCTCTTGAAACAGTCAATGTACTCTATTGATTGTAACTGACAATTATAGGGAAAACTATATAAATTTATGGACTTCTACTGAAAAAAAAAAAAAAAAGGAAAAAAATCATCTTCAGAATCAATCACTCCCTCCCTCTCTCCCTTTTGGTTTTTCCTTTTTTTTTAATTTAGATCTGAATGTGCAGGATACCATTTATTTATTTAGACTGGTGTTTCAATAAGCCCTCTCTAATGCTGGAACAACTTTGAATTTCAAATGCAGGCTGGTAATGAGGTGCACATTTTTAACAGTGAAGGTAATTAATCACCAGAATGGCTTGCCTGGGGACATGGTGGATGCCTGTCATTTGGAGTCTTTAAAATCATGATTGAACACCTTTGCGAAAGCTAAGCTCTAGCTCAAATTAAAATTATGGACTGGATTCAGGAATCACCGGTTTGACAGCTGATGAGACTGAGGCTGTGTTTTCGTAAGATGAAGACTCCAGCGGCAATATTTTGGCTGACAGTGTTCCCAGCATCTACCCGGCTGCTTGTTTCCACGTTATCAGCACAGAGCTCTCACCCCCTTATTTAAGCATGCCAACATTAGCTGCAAAAGGGCTGCGCAATGAATCACATCAGGGCATAATAAATCAGACCTGGGAACTCATCTGGCTTAAAAACAGCTCTAAAACACTAAAACCAAACCAAATGTGTGTCCTCTTGGAAAGGTTAAGCCCACAGCCAAGTCCTTTTGGCCATGAAATCCATGAACTGATGTACCCAGCCAAAACTTGGGGACCATTTAGGGTGTTCCCATGATGGCCCAAGGGACAGCTTCAGGAACATTTCCTGCACCTCTTCGGTATAGCGAGCATTCCACCTGTATCTGTACCAAACAGCTAATTCCACAAGACCAATCTGTGCCTTCGCTTTCACTCCCCAGTGGCTGTGCGTGCACGTGGCAAAGGGTCATTAAAACTTGGCAATCATCTGTTCGAAAGGAAGTGCTCTTGCACAAAAAGCTGGCTACTGGCCAGAATATCCAACCTTTATCAACTCTGGAACCAAAAGTGGTTGTGGCCAAACAAGTGGCCATCTGTTAGAGCTGCCAAAGGAAGTCACGTAACAAAAGAAGCTCTAAGTCTATAAAAGGACGTAAGTTCTGTTTTCCAGTATAATATGTTTCCTATTATAAGTGAATACAAGCAGACAGTAAGCAATATATTACCCTGATCCTACCATTTCAAACAAACTAACTAAATTCTAGATTATTGTTAATATATACATCAAGCAGTTTCCTTATACACGACTCAGCATCATTTGACAGAGAGAAGAGCGTATATACTGCCAATCAGAAGTAGGTTTCCACTTGCCTACAATATAATATGCTTTTGGAGCATTACATTCAAGCTGCAGAGATTTTAAGGCTTAAATTTGAATTTTCAGTCATATGTAGGGACCTCTGTCTGAATAAATCAAGAATGTGAGGACCAAAGTTGGGTTATAAATGACTATGTTTGTCTGTCCACAAGCTGCATAAAACTTCATCAACAGCCTGTCTGTATCCCCATTGTTGGAGAAATGCCATAAAAAATATCGGTGGTAAAAGTAGAAACACAGGGACTTTCTGAAGCACTGAGTTCAGTCCTTAGTCCTTTCATCCCTTTCATGAACCTGATTACACTCTGTTGCAGAAGTGGTTTAGACCTCCTGTCCTCTCCTGCCCCATGGCCTGGAGCGAGATTTGGGAACAGCCACTGGCAACTCCAAAACTCTCAGCTCTCATCCCTGGGTTGCTCGCGGCTAGGTTAGATCTCTTTGTTCCAGTGCCAGCACCGTCCTTCCACCAGAGCAGCTCAGCTCCTTCCCTGGATTTACTCTCCCTCTAAGGTACTTGGAGAAACCAGCTCACCCCCTCCTCAGTTTTCTGGAAGAAACGCAGAGCGCTAACCCAGAGAGGCTGGGAGCCGCGGCAGGCTGAACCGCTCCCCAAGCAGCAGGCTCCTTGCTGCCTTGCTCAAAGCTGTCCACACGCCACCCTGAATTTCAGAAGTGGGGTTCCACCAGGCCCGCAAACACTGGCCCCAAGGTGGCACTCTTGGTGCACACAAGCCGCAGGTGCCAAGAGCATCTCCTTAAATGTACCCTTCCCAGAGCAGCTACATGCCTGCGGGATGGCCCCAGGTGTGGGAACCAGCACAGGGGGAGAGCAGGGGAAAACGCATCTGGTAACACAGCAGGGTTACACACAGCAGGACACCATCACGCTGGGGAAATGTAACAGACCAGGTTAAAAGCAAAAGTCATGAGAAGGGAGGTTTTTCCTAAATATGTATCTGCTTATAGCAATGTCCTTTTCAGCTCTTTCTGCTCTTACCTTGTTGCCCGGCCTGAGACTGAGACAGAAGAAACTGGGGAACTGACTGCATGTGACCAGGAAGCAACACAAGCTGTTGCAGGGTGTGAAGAGAGCTCATATCCTATGGGAAAAAGCAAAGGGAACAACAAAACTCAGAGGTGTCTGCTCTTCACACAGCATCACTTCTTCCATAAAGCTTCCCTGATCTTTTTTACTGTCCTTGACCCCATTCACACTTTTCATTTAATTGCCAGCACACTGCAGTTGTATAATTCATGTATTGGAGAGCTACAGGTCCAGAGGTACTCCAGGATCTGAAGTTTCCAGCTATATAAGAAGAATTCTGTGCACACACAGACATCCACATGGAGAATTGTCTACTTTTATCTGAAAAAGTAAATTCTTGAAAAATGACGTTTTTGAGGCATTAAAAACAAAACCCGGTTATTAGAAGAAACAGTGAAACCTTCTGGATTTCAGTTTCTTTCAGATAATACACTTTCAGAGAGTGAACTTCCTAAAATTACACAGTAAATTGCAGCTGACTGTCTCATTTCACCATCACCAAGAGCCTACTTTCCACAGAAGGCTGATTTCCCAGCCAGCCACATGCTGAGATGGGAAAGAAGCAATGCCTGGAAGCACCTGATTCTCTGCACCAACAGCAAACACGTTGCAATGGACACAGTGACCAAATGCAAAACTGTTTCCTGTTCTTTTGCACATAGCTTCCAGGAATTCCCCACCTTCCGTTCAGCAGAGAAGGCAATAGGTACTGAGAGACGAGGATTACACCCTAGTGCTCTTTCACATTACTGGGGTCCCACCCCAGGTCCATAGTTGGGATTAGGGGATAAAGGTTTGCATATGCTTAGGATAGACCCCACCATCCTCCCTGGCCTCCCCCCCCCAAAAAAAAACAACACCAAAAACACAAACCAAGACCAACTCTCTTTAGAGGTACATTTTTAAAGGAGCTCATTACCCAATAAGATGAGCTCTTTGAGCGTCTCAGGAACTGATTTGAAGCCTTGTGGAGCTTTAGCAGTCCCTGAATTGTGTAAGGGATCTGAATACCCCACAAAAGAATGAGGGAAGAGATTATTGAGCAGCTGTGTGGCCTTCTGGCATTGCATTCCCACCAGCATTTAGCTGGAGTTAAGTGCTAAACTCCCATTTTTTTTACCTTAGGGAAAAAAAAATCCCTTAAGGAATTAATTTCTTCTCTGGTGTAAATCACTTGGAGCCAACACATTCAAGGATGGCTATACTGGTTCAGTTGAAGAGATAATCTCGCCTAGGATTCTATCTCCAATCGTGGCATTAATCAGGTATTCATGAAAGAGGAAAACCAGGGCAACATATCTAACATTTCCCCTTGGTGTTGTCTCAGCCTCAAATTATTTTTGGGTCAAGGGATTTCCTGAGGATAGGTTTGTCTGCTTAGTAAACCCTCAAAGGAAACCTCTTCCAAGTACGTGTCCAGTCTACCTTTGATGCCAGGTAAAAGTTTCTGCAGAAAAGAAAGAGGCTGAGGGGGAAGTTGACTTTTGACAGCACAGATTCACTTTTCCAATTTAGTGTCTGTCATACCCTCAAGTTTCCTTTCGCCATTGTCAAAAGGCATACATAATTTGTCAAGTGTCTCAAAGCCAGCCTCTTCTCCAGAATTTCACTATACCAGTGAACCATTTCAGGCTTCTGGATCCCTGAAGCAGCAAGGTCACTTACCCCTGCGATTTGGCTTCCGGGCATCATTGATGATCCCTGCACAAGGTGACCTGACCTAGGGGGGATTGTAGATTGCAAGGAGTCACTGAGGTCCTCAGTTTTAATCTGAAAAAGAGCAAAGTAACCGTAGCATTAGAGGGCAGACACAAGGGGATGCAGAAGGTCTGGGGCAGCCAGGAGTCCGAGAGGCTGGGAGGGATCGGGAAGGGGCTCCTTTCAGAGAAAAGTTGGAGATCAGGACTCACTGCTTCCACCCCTGGCTTCACAGAAAGGCATGGTCATTCCCCACATCTGCTCTCCGGTTTATGACACGGATATAGTTTTCCTGCTCTGCCAAGCCAAGGGGAGGTTTGCAGCTTGCTCAATTAAAACAAGTTAATTAAAACAGTTTAGGAAGTAACCAAGTTCCAGTGACTTAGCAGGGTTTAAAGCATGTAAGTGCTTTCCTCAGAAAAAACAGTGAGGCATGTTGTGGAATTCTGAGGAGGACACAAAACAATTCCCCTTTATAGATCATGACTCACAACCCGATGGAGGGGTTGGGCTCTCATTTTATTCTGCAGGTGGCAGAGAACAGTACAAGGGGATGGGAAAGGAAAGGTCATGAAGTAAAAGACTACAAAAAGCAGTGTAATCTTCCAAACCTGAAAATGCCGTACCCTAGGCATCAGCTCAGCTTCTACCAGAAAGGAACAAGAAATTGTATTGATCAGGCAAAGAAAAATCTGCTTCCTTAGCTAGAACAAGCTGTGGGAAAGGAACTGAAAAACTTCACAGGTGTCAGCCCCTTGTCCAGTGGTCATTTTGACCACTTGAATATTCAAGAAAGATTCCTGTCCATAAAAAAACCAAATTAAAAATAATCGTGATTTCGGAGTCCACGTTCTTAAGAATTTACTCAGGAACCAGAACTGAATCCTTGGGTCTGTTTCCTTCCATAGTTTCCAGGTTAATTTCTAACATTGTTACTACACTGTAAAACAAACAAGCAAAAACCTGTTACATTGCTTTGTACTAGCTGAAATCTTTTGGTAAGGCTGGCTGGAACAGGTGAGAGGGGAACCTGGCTGGGGAGATTTTAGAAGTTTTTCAGATTAATTCTTGAAAGCTGCCCAAGGAGTGACTATGTGCAGATGCCATGCACAGGAGATAGAAAAGTCATACAGAGCTCTTATAGCACATTTTCTCTAAGAAAAGATCCAAGAAAACAATTTCTAAAATTAGGCTCAAGTTTTTTCCTAAGTATGAGAATGCCTGACAGAAGGCTGACATGATCAGTCCCATTCCTCACCTAAGCTTTTCCAGCCTAAGAAGAGGCTCCAGTTTCCCCAAACTGGAAAAAACAGGACACCGAAAAGGACATGTCTTGAAAACCCTCTCCATGGGCCACATTGCAAATTCACTCTTACTACTAGGGCTAAACCTCATAATCTCCCATCAGATTATTGGGAGCCCAACATCCCCCAGAAGACAAGCGGGGTCAGGTTTGCCGGGGTTTTGCAGTGCTGATGTAGACTTTAGGTCCTACAACCTCCTACCAGCAGAGGGGGACAAGAAATTCAGCTTTCAAAAACAATGGCCCAAGCGAACATTTTTGGTTGAGGGAAGTTGTATTTCAATTTGACTAAAGCAAACAAACACCCGTATCTCCACAAGAGCAAGAACAAAGGCGAAAATGTGATCACAAGAGGCTTGGAGCTGCAGTGCAGGGATCTGGCCCTGTAACATTAACCTCTGCATTTTGGAAGGTGCTACGCAGAGGGAAGAGAATTACAACATCTCCTTTCATTACAGCTACAGCTCCGGACACTGCCGAAACTAGTTTTGCAATCATGCTAGATCCTTGCAACAAGAGTTATACATGCTATGAATTCCCGTTCTTTCCTACCTTTCAGGTTGGCATGATCATCCCTCTTAGCCTGGTGAAAACAATCAGATGGAAAGATCTTCTTGATCACTATCAATGCGGATAGTGTCTAAGTTAATAAATGTTAGACAAAAGGCTCAGGAGAATACATTGTTACCCTGAGCCATTCAGTCACCACAGGCAAACAGTTTTATGCACGTTTTTCTTTCTAGGGGTGCATCAAAAAAGAGTCACCTGAGCCAAAAAGAAAAATAAATTTAAAAATATAAATAAATCGCTTGCTTGCAATTCATGTGCGTCTGCCTCACACAACGCAGTCATCCAAATCTGAACAGTCCCGAAGAGAAAAGTTATCCACGTCTTAGAGAGCAAGGCACTTGATCCTGCGTAAGTTGTGATCCCAATAAGAGTAGAGAGTTGAAGAAGCACAAGCCATTTCCAAACTGAAATCAATTTTTACAGCTGCCAAGCAGAATGATTTGGAAGGGTTCCAGGGTGAAAGGGGTGTGTAGCTGCATCCCGGCATCGCACAGTATGAGAACAGGAGGTGGGTTTGGCAAAGGACTGGTTCCCGATCTAAAAACAACAACATCTCCCACTGCTCCTTCCCCCATCCCTGGAATTCTCTGGCTCCCTTCTGTGCAGTGGGCGGAAACCTGGGTGTTCTTGACAAATCCTTCTTCTCCCCTGCACCTATTTTCATTGGGTTTAGGTTCAAATTTACCTCTCCCTCCTCTTTCTCTCCCAACAGTCCTGCAGCTGGCTAATTGTTCATTAGTGAAAGTTCAGGGTATATCCAAAACTTTTGGGATGGTTTATGCAAATACTGCACCTTCATTTTTTCCCTGGCTAAACCGGCAGTATCACCAACTGTACATTAAAAAAACCAAACCCCAAAACCCCAAAAAACCACACACATTGTGGGTGAGGCCACTCATATCATGAGACTCCCTTAAAATAATGTAAATTTCAAATTAATAAAACAAGGGGAGGAGTGGCTTTCTCCTTTCCCAGTGCATCTGACTTGTATTTGCAGGCATTTTCGGCAAATATGAGAAAAAGTTTTCTGTAAGGAACCGAATGATCACAGAATCACCTCATGTAGGTAATTTGATGAGAACCTCGCTAAAAAATGGCAAGCGAGCAACAGCGATTTAGTTAAAACCAGGACCAGATCCCACTGTGGTAGGGAATGGAGAACAAGAAGTCATTGAGAGCAGGCCTGAGTTTCCCCCCATTGTATTTGGTTTGGGGAAATCTAAAGAAAAACGAACTTGTGAAGCAGCAGGACCAAGCAATGCACTGCAAACACGTCCTGCTCACCGACACGTCGGGAGAGGCACGGAGCCTGGGTTGCCAGCTGCAGTCCCACAGGGATCTCCTTCCCCTTGAAGGCTCTGAGCTGGGAGCAGTTTCGAGCTCCTCCGGCAGAGGTAGCGGCAGGTGGCGACACCGGTACGTAGAGCTACCTAGGGCTTCTCCGGGATAGGAAAGGAATCACACTTGCAAATCTCAAGTGGATGTTTTCACAGCCTTAAAATAGGGTCAGCTGCCCCCAAGCAATCTGAGTGAAAAACACAGGAAGGGTGACTGGATGGAAAGAGAGTCCTTTCCTTAGTTGGCTAGCACATCTGCTGGGCCTGGCCAAGGATGGATTGTTTCTTACCTATCTCTGGCCTAAAAACAAAAACAAAAAGCAAAACAAACTAAGAAACATATTGAGGGCGATGGAAAATGATCAAAGCTCTTCAGCTTGCTTGCGTAACTGATTTGTGGAAGGTGTTTCATAAACATTTCATAAGAAGGAGAATTATGAAGAAAACATCTCCCAACCTGCCTGCAATTACTGCACAAACTCTTCCTTACCAGTAGGAAGAAGGGGAGGGAAAAAAAAAGTAAATCTGTTTTGTAACTGATCTGTGAACTTTTGGCAAACATTCGGCTCATGAAAACATCCTGCAGACAGATTGCAAAGCTGTAAAAAGCCAGCCTTACATGAGGAACTTGGAAGGATTCACCTTAGCAGCTCTGATTTCACTGCGTGGAAGGCCATACCTTTCCGACAGACAAACCGACCCACAGTTGATTCAAAGGACTGACAGTGGGATCCCATCTGTTGGGCAAGACTCTGGCTGCAACCCTCCTCATGTAAGACCAGCTTAGGATCACTGGTAATCTGAAATGGTCTTCCTCATCTATTAGACATCAAAGCAGGCAGCCTGAACGCAGCCCCAAGACACCTCCTTTTGATGGGCACTTCTGGTGTAATGTAAGCACCGCTCCATCGCCCTCTTCACAAAGTTGCGACCCACCAACTGATTCAGCACCAAGAGCCTGGGATGCTTTCCCCAAATCTAGATAAGAGATCCCCATACCCTGCCAGAGTGCGGCCGTTAAAGCCGTGTCAGCCTTCTCCAGTACCAGTTATTAGGCAGGACCTGCGGTTGTTATTGTAAAGTAGAAGACAATCATATTTGTTGTGTAGTTTCTATTTAGATGGTAACCTCTCTGAAACAGATATTTATCTGCCTTTGTATCTGGCTTATCTCATAGTCAGCAACTCACAACTGTTTAAGAGTTTGGCTTACTCACATGCCCCCTCCCGCAGAGCGGTAAGGCTCTTTCGCTGGAGAGAAGAGGGTCAGGTGCACGCAGCCCTGGCGGGTTCTGAACCCATTGCCCCTCACCGGAAACAAACAGCATGGTTCTTCCAGGGCTGAATCACTCCCAAAGCACGCTTTGATACAACAGGGCTGCCTGGAGCTGCCCCAAAGTGATTTGCCTGAGCTCAAGGAGGGAAGTTTTATCATAGAAATAGGTATCAAAACTGGATCCAAGGCTATTGCAGTTAACTAAGCCTTTCCACCTTCCAATGGCATAAGCGTACTTCTCTGTGAATTACCTGCACACGTGGGCACCATAAAATAAAACACACACTAATAATAAATTATAGCAATAATAATAATGGGCTTGCAATTACTATTTCCACATGTACTATCCTGCACATACAGCAAAGCTTAACAGACACACAGGAAGAAAGCAGAAAACCCTTCTGTCAATGCAACCATATTCACCCTGTAACATTTAATATCCTTTCACACCAAAGGGTGGGATTTTTCAGAAGCTGTCAGCGTGACAAAAGGGGAGTTAATCCAATGCTGAATGCCTAACAGACTATATCCTAAAACTCAGTAATGACAGCACACTGAAAAATTAAAATGTAATCCCTAACCTCAACACACCTGCATCACAGCTATGTGAGGCCTTTGAGATTATTAATTGAGGCCTGATCTGATATGCTTTATCTTCTGAGCTTCAGCTCAGGAAGTTGTGCCTTAGCTGTAGTAAAAGTGTGGGTGAGAAATCAAAACTTTAAGAGTAACCGAGCTACGTACTTCAAAAAGCAAACAAACAGAACTAAACTCAGCTTTGCATTCATGGGCGTTCTGATACAGCATTTCTCTAGTGTTTTTGCTTTTGAACAGAGAACAGGAAAAAGAAAGAAGTCATCTCTGTGCTACAATGATAAACCTCAAAATGATCCCTTGTAGCACAGCAGGCTTCGAAAGCAGGCACTGGGCAGGGGGGTGGAGAGCCAAAACCAGAGGTGGGAAGAGCACCTACCCTGAATGGCCACATTCACATCAGCGCCTGCTCAGGTACGTGCATCCTGATGGAGGGCAGCTTTCTGCATTAGAGACTGTGGCCCCTGCCAGAGCCTCAGGAGCGTGGAAGCTAGCTACTGCTTTCATATGGTGATCTGTGTTCAGGGAGCACAGAGCTGGCAAAAAGATACCAAAAAGCAACATTTTGCAGCATCTTCACTTCACCGTGTGTGCTCAGGCATGTGGTACCTTCTCTGCCAGGGCATGTGGCCATGCCAAATGTGAGGTATTTAAAAAGAGTGGAAGGGAAGATGCTATTTTCTTGGTCAGAATGGTGAGAACCTCCAAAGAAAGCACGGAAAACAATTTTACCACCATTAAGGCTGTGATTTCTCTCATGTGTCTATTCCAGGATTGCTCCTGCCCATTCCTCCCTAGCCATTCTCAGCCCAGAGGTCCTGCTCTTCTGTCCCAACCTCCTCAAACATTGCAGCACTGCTCCCTGCATCTCTCTCAATTTCACTTGCCCAACTTCCAAAGCTCTCCAGAACTCCACCTCGGCCTACACCTTTGTGCTTATCTTCTCTGCTCCCACCCTGGGCTGCATCCCTGCCCCTTTCCTTATCAATCCGATTTCACACACACCAGGCTTCATGGCTTCTCCCATGCCCTCTTGCATGCTCACACAGGTTTCCTGGAGCCTAGTCACGTTCCTGTTGAAGTCAGCAGCAAAGTTGCCTTATTGGGCTTTTCTGGGGCCATGACTAGACCCTTACCTGTTCTCCAAATTCCCTGCCTGAAAATTTTCCCCTTTCTAGGGATGTCTTGTCCAGGGGGTGCAGACTGTGATAGTTCTGTATTCTCTGTGCCCTCTGGCTGTCAACCAGTCACAAACCATCCAAAAGTCACAAACCTGGCACTGTCTCCCTGCTGTACAGAAGCGACATCCACGAGGAGGGCAGAGCAGTGTCCACCTAGCGAGTCATGGTGCAGGTAGCCCTCAGTAGCAAGGCACTTTCCATCACATCCCACATTTGAAAGGAATTAACTTGGAATCAGATGGCTCCCGTGACTGGAGCTGGCTCCATCCCAGTTCCGCAGGTTTCTCTGATTGGTTCACAGTATTTTTGGCACCAGTTGCCACGCCCCAGGGAACTGGGACACAAGAAGAGCAGCTAGAGGGATTGCATTAAATACACACAAGTCATATAATTAAAAAAGAAAGGGAGAGTGAGAAAGATCAACTTTGCTAGCGAGTACCACAGTTTTTCATTTTGGGTGGAGGGAACGAAGTCTGGTGATTGAGGGGAAGAGGGAGTTCAGAGCCAGTTCTCTGCTCCCAACAAGGTGGCTCTGGACAACATATCTGTCTCTTCTATGTGTTGGGGAAGCTGGGCAAGAGAATTTCTTGCTAGCATAAACCAAAACATCTGACTCCTAAGGGGCTGAGCAGCCCTGGTTCAGCACACTGATTTCACACGAAGTGCTAGCAGATCAGCACCTCTGGGAAGAGAGAAAGTGCATTCTGATGTCAGGCTTCCAAAATTAGAGGCCTTGCTTGAAATCCCATCGCCTTCACCTTTTAATGCTATGACTTGTCCTTCTGCAAAATGGGTGCAGGGCCCCACCCTTGCTGGGTGGTGCAGGCTTTTGATTGAATTCTTGGAGCTCACCAGATGAAAGG
Organism: Psophia crepitans; assembly: GCA_013399095.1. NCBI lineage: Eukaryota > Metazoa > Chordata > Aves > Gruiformes > Psophiidae > Psophia > Psophia crepitans. The sequence goes on from VWZZ01003874.1 coordinate 639,249, forward strand.
CCTTCAAGAACTGAGAGTCCTCTCCTTATTACGGATGAGCCATTCTCTAGTAGGCAGAAGAGTCATATCCATGCACAGTAGTTAGTGCAATTCACTGCTTAAAAAGGTGCTGGGCAACATAAATAATGGTTTGACAGCGACAACCATGACTTGAGCTTAGTTTTTATTGTGGAAACAATAGTTATGTCCCTTTAGGCAGGCCCATGAAACTAGGGCTTGTCCCCTGTGAGCCTAGAAAATATTTCCCAAAGGATGATAGGAGCCCAGTTGGAGCAGGGAATTTACATAAAGAGAAGACCTACCTGTCTCTCCCTCCTCTCTAGGACAGCTTCAAAATAGTTGTACAAGATATATTGCCAATGGACCAATGTGAGAAGTGTAGAAAATACCTTATAAATATAGGTTGTTCTTTAGAAACCTGGAGCAGGAGTTTCTGATCAGACTGCAGCTGTATCTTAAGGAAGATACACAATCCAGCCAACTCTGAAGCGATGCTGGGTTGTTGTCAACTGTTATTGGCTAACATAAAACTAATTCAGTGGTTTCAGCCCACCACTTTGGAAAAAAATTTAAAAAGACCTAATCCTTCCTCCTACTTCCATCCTCCTTTCCCTCATAAGTTTCTCCAGAGACTAACTGGCCCATTTTGGAGTTCATTCCCAGCAATCCCATCTGAGGTCCTCTGCAAGGTGCCAGAACAAAACTAGCTTGAAGAAGGGGCTCCTCTACATATCTGTCCTAAGCAAAACAGTGCCATATATAGAAATAGAGGACTTTCCTTCAAGCCAGGGCTTTCTCTGATGCTTTCCCAAAGGGCTGCATTTCAACGAAGAAACAGCACACATACAAATTTATACAATCAGTCTATCCCTAGGAGAGAGCAAGGAAACTTCAAAAGGGAAGGGCCAAGGTAGTGTTCAGCTTAGATCCAGTGTCAGTCGAGGCAGATACGGACAGGTGGGCTGATTTCCAGTTAGTGAAGGCTCAAGAGATGAAAAGCAGATGCAAGACTTAGGCTGATACCCTGGAGCAATGTGGAGAAGAAGAGAGAGTAAAATCTGAATTGATCCCCAGAGGGGAGAAGGAAGAAGGATGTGAACCTCCCCTTGAGAGGAGGGCAAAACAGGACTGGGATGGAAATCTGGAGGGCAGACTGAAACCTGAACTACCCACAGGGAAAAGCCAAGCAGGAACATAAATGACATATAGGGAACACATGAGATTAGGGGGAGGTGGGAACACAAAGTGGAATGAAAAATCTATGAGAGATATCCCTGGGGGGAGGGAAGCCCTGATTGAGCGAAATTAAATCTGCAGGGAGTTTTGCATCCCAGATATTAATAACAAACTACCTAGCAAGTTAGGCCCTTCTTTCCACCTTCAAAAGGATGGAGGAGAGGAAGAACTTGTCTGTGGTTGAGCACAAGACTATGAATCAGAGAATCAGAGCCCGTATCCCAGCTCTGCCAGGGAGCATGTCCCTGGATTACAATATGCCTGAATGTCCACAGGCAACTGTCCTGTAAAGCATCCACTGATTTCAACTGCAACCACGGTGCTCAGCATCTTTGGGAAAACCCAGGTAGTCAGTCTGTGTCTGCCTCATCTGTAAGGGTTAAACACCTCCCTACCTTCCGGAGGCACTGGGATGCTAAATTCATTAGCAAAGTACCTTCAGACGTGTGGGTGGAAAGTACCAAACAAGGTCAGAGTGTGATTAATGGCACTGAAAAAGAGTCACCACTGATTTTAGACCTCAGGTGCAGTTTGCCCACTGTAGTTTCTTATGCGTCTACAAGACAGTTGTCTCAGGTCTTCACAGCTGATAACTATTACCTCAAAACAACTGTTGAAAACCCCACACAAACCTCAAGAATTAAAGTTCCCTTGGACAAGGACTCTGTCAGATAGGAACAGGGCAGGGAGATGAGTTAGATAGGAGGTTCTGACAGGAGGGAAGCCCTTTAGCACCTCTTGAAGAGAGCAGGGCAGTAACACACAGGATCCTTCACTTGGTTTTAGAAGGGAGGAATTTTTCAACAGACTCAGTCCCTCACTGCTTTTTTGTGATATACTAGCAGACAAACTAAATTGGCCAAAACCAGTCTACTCGGGTCCTACTGACTGGTAATCTTAAGCAGCACAATTATTTAATGGTGACTGACCACTGGAAGAGAGGGATTTTGAAACGTGTCTCTTACAGTCATGTGCAACAGTCAAAATGGCAATATGTGTGACCCAATGTGCAAATGTAAGCATTGAGCTATTGTGCATATAAAATATAAGGCCACTTCAATTGCATATCTTATTTCCTTATTTTGTTCTGGATGCTTCCCTTTGTGTTCTGAAGAACTTTCCTGCCCCAGCAATAGGTCTCCAAGCTACCTCCTTTTCCCAGGTAAGTCCATCCCAAGATCCTATTTGTAGGAAGCCTGATGGAAAGAGATATAGATCCTTATTACATCCACTGATTGGTGTAAACCAAAGAAAATAAAGTAACAGGTGTGAAGGACCAACAGGAAAATTCAAGCTATGCTGAGCCCTGGACTGCTCAAGCACATTAGTGCCTGCTTGTCTCTGTTAAATATTGCCAAGTCTCACAGCAGGATCACCTTTACATCAATACAAATATCAAACCTGTCATTATCATTAAACAAATGACAGCCTGTCTGCAAGGGTTAGTCTTTTGCTGGAACGAAACTGCATGACCCATTTGGATACAGAGCACATGCAGATCCTACTAAAGACTTTCCTGCACTGGTAACACATAACCTTTCAGCTTTATTTCAAGAGAGACATTTTTCTCTCCCAGCACTGGAGTGCAGCTCAGTGCTTGAGAGCATGAAGGGGCTTGGAGAGGACCTCTCGTTCTCTGGATAGAGAGGAGACCTGGACTTCCATTCCTCTCTGGCACTCAGAGACTGCGTTGCTGCAAGGACCAACAGATGACACAGTCCTACACAGCACTTTCGTGATGAAAAAGAAATCAGCGATTCGGCATCTGTGTATTTTCCTCCAGCTGTGGATCAATGCACAGCACTATGTGCTGGGCTACAATACACCATGCACAGAAGCTCTGTCATCTCCAAAAACCATCAGCCCTGTCTCCATCTGTGTATTCCAGAAGGCAATATTATCTCAGGGATTAACTCCAGACATAGGGTGATTTACCTGGCTCTCTAGAACAGTTCTTACAAAGCTGTTAAAAACCAAATAATTCAGTATTTCCTTAAAGGCTGAACACTGCATATACCAACAGAGAAATAAAGCAAACAAGGCCCGATAAGGCTGCAGCAGCATTGCCTGGATCACCACCATTGCAGAGAGGAAAAGTTCTGATTTCAACATTTTCAGTCAGACCTTTTCCTGGTCCCACTCGATGTCCGTTCACAGCAAGACTCTGAAGACGTGTTTGCCAAGTTACTCAGTTCTGTCCCTGACACACTCTGGACCAAACCATCAAGAAGCAGATGTCCCTATCCAGGTTGCCTGCACAGAAGGTGAAAGTTTATTACTGTCTCTTTGCATTTCCCTTGATATAAACAGGAAACAACCAGCATTAGACTCACCAAATAAAAAGCCAAACCAGATAGGCAAGGCAGAAGATGCTTCTTTTTCTATACACACCCTTTTCCCTCTCATTCACATACAAATTACTGTTGCATCCAGGTGGGAGGAGAGTTTGGAGAGGGGAGAGGGGGATAAATGTTTGCCAAATAGGTTGAGGGATCAGAAGGCAGCTTTCTCATAAAGCAGAGGGCTGACCCACAAACTGCGAGAAAACCTCAAACTCCACAAGAGTTTCCCTCCTCCCCATTTCAGGGTGAGAGCAGCCACAGCAGGGAATTGCTAGGCAAGTAAGGGGTCTAACCAGGTCACTCCACCCTTCTTTTCCCGCCTGGAGCATAACATGGGAGGGAAACAGACCTGAAATGTAGGCCATCTACAAAGGCTGGGGGAGAGGCTTAAATGATGTGAGATTTATGATCTTCAAAGTGATTAGCGCCCAGCACTCCAAATAAAGTCAAAGAGAGCTCAGCAGCTCTTGCATTCAGTTTGGAGTTGGGTTTCAAACCATACTTCTCTGGCTTCAGTTTGAAAACTTGAATTGCAAGGTTAAAAAACAAAACAAAACAAAACAAAAAAAAAACCAAAAACCCAACCCACCCAAAACCAACCTCAAACCCCAAACCAAAATTAAAAAACCCACCAACCTCCACTTCTAATGAAACAGCTCAGCACCTGATTTTACATGAAAACACTTTGATATTTCCATATCTCCTTTCTTCCCTTTTCTTGTCATTTGAAATCTATTTGCTGAATTGAAGATGAATTCACCAATAGCTGAGGTCAACTTGAAACAAAATCTGCATGCATTTGGGCTCATTAAAACAACAATAATGGTTCAAGTCTACAAGTCATTTCTAAAACTACCTGAAGGGAAGTTGTGGTGAGCTGGGGGTCGGCCTCTCCTCGCAGATAACTAGTGACAGGACAAGGGCGAACGGCTGCAAGTTGCGCCAGGGGGGGTTCAGGTTGGAGATGAGGAGAAATTTCTTCTCGGAAAGGGTGGTCGGGCATTGGAACGGGTTGCCCAGGGAGGTGGGGGAGTCACCATCCCTGCGGGGGTTTAAGGAAAGGTTGGATGTGGTACTTAGGGACGTGGTTTAGTGGGGAATAGGTGGTGGGGGGACAGCTGGACTGGATGATCCTGGAGGGCTCTTCCAACCTTAATGATTCTATGATTCTAAGTCTACACATGGACTTGAGAGGGCCAAGAGAGGGAGACAAAGAGCCATTTGCACACACCTATGTCCACTCGCATGGACTGTTACAACCCCACCCCTGACATCACTGCAAAACCCCTTCTGCCGACACTAATTATGTTCTGGGGAATCACACCAGATCAGAGAAAAAAAAAAAAACAACAACAAAAAACCCCACAAACCAAACAAAAAACCACCACCATTAAAATGAGCTTGTTTACAGGCTTTTTCTTTAGAAACCTTGATAAGTCCCCAGTCAGGTTTGCTACTCAGTTACACAAACAGATGTGCTAGCACAAATGGAAGAGATTTCGTGGTACCTCTTTGGTGGAAGAAGAAAAACGAAAGTGAGAGGTGAATGCTTCAAAAGACTGTCATAAAACCACAATCTCTTTTTGGGAGGGGGATGTATCTATCAAGACGACATTGGCTCAAATCATACTGACTGCAAGGCTGTCTGCCCCTAAAACTTTACCAGCATCCACTCATTCAGTGGCATGCAAAGGACTAGGACCTTAAGGATAATGGGTCAAATCACCACTGGTGTAAATCAGTACTGCTTCACCACAGTCAATAACATTTCCTTGATTAACCTCAGCCCAGCTTCCAGTTCTAACATCTCTGTGGTGTTGCCATAGGAAAAGTTTGCAACACAACGATCTTGTGCTTTCACAGCTTATTTCTATCTTGAGGGAATTTTCTTTTATCACTAGTTATAAGCAGATTGGAGTCTTCTCTTGGCATGTAGAAAGCCTGTGCTTTGGGCTCTGCAATCCACAAAGCTGGAGACACAAGACTTTTTGTTTTCAGCTGGGTATTCCAAAAGCCTGGAAGATGGCTGAACATGTTAAGACACCTTTGATAGGAAGTTATGACCCACCCAAAATCAGAGCAGCCAAACCAAACAAACAAACAGCAGCTTGCTGACATCTGTCAGACAAGAGCCACCAAGGCAAGCTCAAAGGACAGAAAAGTAATGGGGAGAAGCTTCATCTGCCCACTTGCTGCTAGCAGGAAGCCTTCGCACAGGGCAGCAACCCTTGAACTCGGGGAATGCACGTCAGGCAACAGATAGGTTGCTGTACTGTTAAGGGTGCCAACACCTGCTTCAAATGCTAGTAACTGTCCGTGGAGTTAAAGGCCCTTTTGTTTTCCTTGCTGCAGCTCTCTGGCCACCTCCTGGAGTCCTCCAGCATATGAGTGGGTTACCTCTCCAGATCTCCTCTTTTTCTTTACAAGGTCTGAGTCAGTTCCACCAATAGCCACAAGAGTCCTTAGCTCTGGACTCAAAGAGCATTTTCTCATGTGGCTGCACAGATTGAAGATCTATATGCCCCAGAGGGCTCTCACCTCTTCGAGCTACGTATGAACATTTCCAGGCGCTCAGTGAGACAGGGGGTGCTTTTAGCTGTATGAAGCAGAAGCATAACAGCAAACATGGCAAAGACAACTATCCCTTACATGTTCATTTGCAATTAGGACTTGCTTGCCCTGCAAGAAGTGCTTTCTTTTATCTGCTGTCCCTTTCTCCCCTGCCTTGCAAAGAGGAATCTGCGCTTGTAGGCAGGCCTGGTCTTGACCTATGCACTCCAAGACCTCAAACCACCTCATCTTCAGCCCTTGCTGATACTCCTGTGAGTCAGCCCTGTGCTTTTAGGCTTGCATACCACAGTGTTTTCAGTGCCAGTGTCACAAGCAGTAGAAATGCGTGGGGCTTTGAGGCAGGATATGCACATTTGCCAGTGTAACTGAGGTCCCTTTTGTTTCTAAATGACAATGGAAAAAATTCAAAAGCTAGAAAAAGCCTCAAGCAAGCAATGATTTAAAGAAACTCTGTAATTAACTGAACTTCTGTGAAATAGGAAGGCCTGGAAACCAGAAGTTTAATCTGTCATTCTACCCCACAAGGGGAATTGGGAACAACTTATGTGGTCTGTTTAATGGTAGCTTCTGACCTAACAGTTTTTATCTCTGAGCAGTAGCTGCCTGGGACTCAGCAAAATGAGCAATTAAAAAACAGTAATTCAAGAAACAGAATACCTGGTAACCCAGGGAGCGTCTTACCTGCCTGTTAAAGTCCAGCCCATTCTGCTCATTTCCTACAATGAAACAAAGAGAAAAATATCTCAGTAGTAATGACAGACAGCATTGATGTAAACTTTACAGAACTTAGAACACACATAACCAAAGACACACTGCTAGCCCAGCTCAGTTTACTGTAAGAGCAAGGAGAGAAGGAAGGTGGAGTCAGTGCGAATGCAGCGATGGAAGTACAGAGGCAGCTTTTCCAATGTTTGGTGGTATCAGTTGCTGCTGAAGTATAACAGAAGTGCTTCTGCCTGGAAGATATCTGGCCAAGCAGCAAGGGTCGGGGAAAGCTCACTGACTGCAAGGGAGATTCCAGCAGAGGTGAGTTGGAGGATGTTACAAATCTCTAGGGAAATCCAGGACCAAGGATAAAGCAAGAACCAACTGTGGGAGAGGCCAGCAAACAGGTAGCCAAGGCTGTTAACCAGGCATCTTCAGGAACCCGTGTAGCACTGAGTAATTATGGGATATCTAAAGGAACAGAGGGTGCCGTGGGGTTGTGCTCAAGAGGCGTCTCCTTGATTCCAAAAGAGATTGGCAGGCACGGGGGAAAAAAAATCAGACAGGTTTCAGCCTGAAGGTACCGCACAGGCCCTCACTCATTCCCCTTTGATGATAAACATTCCCCCCCATCACACCTGCCAAATTCATCAAGAACATCACAGAGGTAAGGCTGTATGCTCCAAAGATATGAATGCTTTAAGGGATTCCACGAAGCTTCTTTGTTTGCAAAGGCAACCCCAAGAAACCCCTACCCTTTGCAATCCATTCGTTCTCTTCCAGTCCAACTGAGTTTGTGACAAATAGTCTTAAATTGCTCACATCCCACCTGCACAAGTCCCCAGGGCCACCTCCTCCAATATAGCGTTCAATATAACATTCCCCATAAAGCATAACCCATGCCCTGTGATCTGATCAAGCTTCAACACATCACGTCTTACAGTAGTTCATGCCTCTCTTGTAAGAAGTTGGAAAGCTGCTGAGAAAGGCTGTGCATGCAGGAGTGCCAGTCCAACTCACCTACTGACTTGCTTTCTTCAGCTGAAGGAGCCTCTACCCTAATCTAGCATGCAGTTTTTCAGCTTGCACCATACACGTAATATTTGCAGGTGAATCAGCATGGTTCTTTGAGATCCTCAGGGGGAGGATACTTGGCACAATTATTCATAGATGGCAAAATATTTTAGAGTCAATGATAAACAATTTCATGGTACCAAATTCTCTTCTATCTGCAACACATGACTGTGTTGCATTGACTGTCAAACTCAGTTACCTTTGTTGCTCATGTTAAGCTTAGCTGTAGGTCTCCGTTATCAAACAGTACCAGAGCACTATTTCACAGGAGAACAAGATGTTGCCCCCATTCTGACATTTCCTCTATCTTCTCGCCGTCTGCAACTCAACCCAGATCCAGCTCTGCACCTTCTCTCCCAGCCTGTCTGAATTTCTGCTGTGCTAGTGCCTGTCCTAGCTTCCTGTCTTCCTCCTGACCTGCTCTTCAAAGATTTTTCTCTTCCCAATCTCAGGTCTTTATCTTCTTCCACATAATTCCCTGTTCTGCTACAACCTCCGAGTTGCCACGCGCTTCCGTGCTCCCGTGCCTCTCGCTGTAAACATCTGCTCCCTGACCACCTCTTCCCAGCTGCTCCCGCCTCAGGAATTTTTTCATTCATTGTGTTCCAGCTCTACGCTCCAAGAGCCAACAACTGCACATATAACGATGGGAATGCTGATAGTGTTAATAGATGATCGCAATCAGTATCCACACACCTGAGCAGGACTGTGCGAGGATCTTCAAGGCCTGCAGTTTCTACCTTTGAAACCCACAGGGGGTCGATGCAATCTAAAGGCAGTAGCTAAAGGGAAGAAAGGCAAGGAGGAGAGAAGGAGGAAATAAAAGATCCCAGTTGCTAAAATAGAACAGGAAGGAAAAGGTAATCTTCTGATTTCTTGGATACAAGTGTTTCACTCATGTTCAAATGCAGTGTGTTGGTGAGGCAAGATTCAAAGACCTTGAGGGAAATCCCTAGGTCCCAGTGATGATGGCTCTGAGTCACTATCATACATCCCAAAACTTGGAACTTGAGGTGCGCAGATGGAACAGAGTTTCTCTCTACATCACTACCACCAGGCCCAAGTTCTCCAGTACATTCTTTCTTCTGCTTCCAAGCTTCCCACCTCTCACTTTTTCCTCCATGCACAAGCATGTGCAGCTGACAGACTTCTACCTTTCTTTTTCCCTTCCTCTCCTGCAAGGCCACACACAGCTTCCTCCAAGACCTTGCACATCCCACTGCAGATGAACAGGGGTGTTTGGGAGCACCTCAGCCAGGTATTTTGTGACAGTGGAACATGCTGCAAATATGCATGGAGCTTGACATTAACTCAGTCGTAGCTTGGGCGTCTAAGTCTGAGATAAATGCCCCAGGGTGTCTTGGTAGACAGTGAGGAGAAATAGGCACCTCCAGAGGCCATTCATCTGACCTATCTTAGACGCCTATCTTAAGATGAGACGAACGGCCCTCTGGAGATGACTATTTCTCTTTATTGACTACAAAGGGACCCAGGGGCAACTACTTCAGACTTAGATGTCCAAGAGTGAGGTATTTAAAATTGGGTGAGGTGATTTCTACTCCCAGTGGTTATGTAAATGGGAGCTGGATACACAAATCTCTTCAACTTTTCAGCAGGACCAGTGAGTGTTTGTGCACAGATTTATTTGCAAACACATCTCATCTTTTTCTATTTCAGTAAAAGCTTGTGCTTGAGTAAAATGCATATGATTCTAGCTGCAAGCCAAGGTTTGGGTGTGAGAGGGAAAACAACTCTACTCTTGCAGTTAAATCAGTAACTTTCCTACAAATATTTTAAAAATAGGGTCAGTTTCCATCAACATCAGGACTTCTACTGAAGTAGTCATTTCTCTCCTTAAAGGAATGAGCTGTTCAAACAATGAGGATCTGCACTTAAGATTTAATCTTTTCTAGCTCCAGGAGATAAAAAGAAAGAAAAGTGTAAGTGGCAGCAGATTCTCAGCTGCTGTAAACTGCCAGAACTCCACTGATTTTAATGTAGCTTCACACCAGCCAAAAACTTGCCCTTCCTACACCAGCCAGACACAACGGGATCCAAAGTCTCCAGCATCTGCTAGATGCAGTCCTCTCCTCCTTAAATTGCATCAAACTGGGGAAGCCCTGGGATTTAAATGGAGAAAGAACGCTTTGAGCACCTTGTACTAAGGTTCCCAAGAGCTTCCCCATCAAACAAGCCTTCATTCCCCTCTTTATGGGTGTTCTGGACAGGAGAAAAAAAGGCAGTGATAAGCTCAGCTGGCTCCCCACAGCACGGCAGACAAGGACTGTGCTGCTCTCCTTGGTTCACCTGGCAGCTGTTTTGCATAGCACTGGCATCAGATCTGGTGCGAGTTTGCCTGGGGAGGTTTCTCTGGGGATGGGAGCAGCAGAACAGTTCCGGACAGCTTCCCCCCACCTGCTGCTGTCCCCCCCCACCACCACCTGGAATGTACCATTTGCTCTGAAAACCAAAGGCAAGCACTCTATCAGAACCAACACAATTCCCACTGGAAGCCGCTGAGCCAGTCCAGCACTTGAGGATTAATGCACCATAATGGGAGAAAAGTAAAAACAAGATTGCAGTGCGCCTTCATCTTCGCCAGGCAAACACATGCAGCAACATGCAGATGTCACCTACGGGGAGTGACAGCCACCCATGGCTTTTCACCCAACGACAAAAACAGGGCTGCAACCAGAAGGCTAACCTTATCGCCCTTCCCACCCAACTACGCACTTAATTCACCTCACAGTTTGATCTCAGCTGCACAGAAGGGACATGGAATTCGAAGGTGATTTCAATCTTTTAACAGGTGTTGGGGAATTCCCACAGGGAATCAGTTTTCTGCTGTGTGCATTTGGGAGGGAAATTCAGTACAGCTGAAAAGCGATGGAGGAACAGTGCCAGGCAGACACCAGGCAGGGGATTCAGCTGCCTGGCCTTAGATGTCTAACTTTTAGGTGTCTAATTCTGAGCCAATTGCTCTAGGCTCCCTTTACAGCCATGGAGAGGAAGCAGGCACTTCCAGAGGGCAATTCATCTCACCCCTGAGATAGACAGCAGAGAGATGAATCACCTTCTGGAGATACCTATTTTCATCATTGACTGTACAAGGAGCCCGCAGTGAGTAGGTCAGACTTCAGCCTCAGAGTACTGAATATCTAAAATTAAGATTAATCTCACCTATCCTGCAGATTTAGCACTCCAGCTGATAAAGAACAATGCAATTAGAGATTGACAAAGCAGGCCAGATGCAGAGTGCCTTTCAACGTACGTTTTGTAGAAGCTGAGAAATGAACTTGTTCACGTTAACTGAGACAAGAATCAAATCTCAATCTCTCTCCTCAAATAACATGTGAAGTTAAAAGATTACCATTTGTAACAACTATAAACAATACCTGACCCACATGCTGTAAATTAAGCAAAACGCTCACCTGCACGGAGAGGGATGGGGTTCTGTTGAGCAAAAAAAGATGTTCAGCATCAAATACGCTCCCCAGGATTTCAACTCACTTTGGAGACTCAAGCAAACGCCAAGTCACAGCCCCATGCTACTATTCCCAGCAGTCAGACCAGTGACTTTACCAGAACAAGCAGGAAAAGCTCTGGGTGGCAGGAGCTCACCTAAATCACCTTCTCTCCATTTTAATGGCTACCCCTGATTCCCCCCAGCTGTGTGCAGTGGCACTGGGCAGCTGAAACTGAAGCTGAGTAGGCAGCAGTCAGTTCCCTGGACCCTTACGTGCCCTGCTGCAATACTCGCTGTTCCCAAGGCTTATCTTAAGAAGTGCTTTTTAAAGGGAGCAGGGGAAAGTGTGAACAGGATGGGGAGTTTTCGAGGCAGCCAGATAGGGCTGCAGTTTTCATGTTAACTGTTTGCTCTAAAGACACAAACAGACCAAAATGGAGCATCTCCGTGGGAAAATCAAGGCATTAAGGCTGGTTAGCAAGAAAAGTGAATCTGTGCTGACTCAGTCAGATGGTTATAGACTCCAGGGGAAGCTTTCACTGAAGTCTCAAGTGTTTCATTTGGGTGGCACCCCCTGGATTATAAAAACACCTTTCCTTTGTCAGCAGTGCTTCAAGGAAATCCCATCTTCTAGTCCCACTGCAGCTCTGAGTGCAATATACCCTTCATGTGGGGCAGGGAGATGGGGGAGAAAGCAGGACAGCGAGTGTGGGAGACTGGGGCATTTTCCAGAAGGAAATCCAAGGGCAGCAGTTGTTCCCACGGAAAACATTTCACCTGCAGGTGCTGAGAGAGGGCAAGTCTCTTCTCTTAGACCAGAGGCAAGAGGCAGATCAGACCAGCTCTTCCTTTGCCCCTCTAATTCAAGTCAAACCAGCCTTTTGTTCCCCTTTCCCCTCCCCATCCTTTTTTATCCTTTTCCATAATGGGATGTTTAAGAAAAAAAAATAAATAACCCAACCTCAAACCCTAATCACCTTCATTTGAATTTCAAATATCCCCCTCCTGGCCTCCCCCACGCCCCAACCGACTCGGAGCTGGGAATATGGAAATTTCTCCTGCTTGCCTTAAATGTGGCTGTGCTATGAAAATCATCAGCCTTATGCAAATCCTGAGCAGGCCCAATTGCCATAGCAACCAGCTGTTTCCAGCCTGACTGCTGCTGCTTTCATTTATTCAGGACTTGTCCTGGGGCTGTGCATGGCTGCAGGGGGAAGAGACAAGAGAAATCCTGGAGGCTTTGAGGAAAGTTTCACCAGGGAGAGCTAGCCTTGGAGAGCAAAGGCGTAGCCAAGGACTAGGCTTAGCGTGGGGCCAGGGAAGGCCAAGTTTCCTCAAAAGACTTTGGCCTGGCAATCTGTTTCCAGCCTCATCTGAAGAGGTAACAACAAAAGGAAAAAGGAAAAAGCTCAGGCTGTGCAGTCCTTATCTTGCCTGCTGAGTGCAACAGGGAGTGCCCCGTGCACCGAGCAGCATGGCCTGAGCACCCACCGACTCATCTCATAAAGCCATTGCACTGCTCAGTCTGACAGCCCTTGCTTCTCCACATTTCCTTTTGCCTGACTTAGAAGCTAACACAAAGGTCAGAGCCTCCACACCCTACTTTAGCACGAGCCATCAAGTTTAAAAGAGAGCCTGCCTCGACACCTGCGATTGGAACACAATAAGCAGCAGCCTTCCCAGAGCCCAGCAGAGATCAGGGCTCCATTCTGCCCAGAGCTGTACTCTTACACCCTGGCAAAGAGGTGGGAGAAGAGATCGGGACCCTCACTTTAGAGCTGAAGAGCAGAGGTAGACTTAATTAAGTTTGTACAGGGAGTGTGCGGCAGAGGGCCAGACTGAGTCAAGGTCTCTGCCTTTCCATCTGCCCTGATACCGATTTAGTACAAAATGCTGTACTGACATGGAAACCGGGGTCGTGGGAGGAGTTTTTGCTTGGGTACAAGTTCCGGTGTCCTGTTTCAGAGCTGCCCTTGCTTTCTCTCCCCCACTGCCAAGGGACCTCAGATGTCTTGTGGCAGCAGCAGAGGAAGGTGTCTCATGTTGACATCCTTCCACGGGCACAAGCTGGCTGAAGTTGAGGATGCAGGGGGAGAAGAGTGACATTCACAGGAGCATCCCATCAAAAGGGACACTTTGCAAGACCATAGGAACAGATGCATCCTGTCTGTTTACCATTTTCATTTTCTTGGGGTTTAAAGGAAAGGGTCTGTCTTACCCTCGGAAAGGGTGCTTTATTGTTTCCTAATGCAGTTAGACATGTTACCCAAGTTGTGAATGTTAGATAACCCTGCCACCATTCCCACCAGACCCAGAAACAGGCCAAGAGCCCAGCTTTCTGGCTCCATGTGCCCCCCCCATGAAACTGCACCCCTCTACCTGGCTGCTGCTCTTCCGGAGCCCAGACCCGACAGAGCCGTGCGAAGCTGCGGGGCAGCCAACCACCACTGTCCCGGGGAGCGATACCAGCTGCTCCCCAGGCAGTGATAATGCTGTAGGGCTGTCCTATATTGCACCCACACGCACACACCCCAGCTCCTCTCCCTCTCCATGTGCTGGGATGCCCACCGCGCACCCCGCCCTGGGCTCCTGGCAGGCTGGCCAGTTCCCCGTGTTACAGGGTGGGGAGGGAAGATGTTCGGAGCGCCTGCAGCTATTCAGTTACCGATGGTTGTGTTTGAAGAGCTTCCCTATCGCCCTTTTGTTAAAGCTTTGGCTTCCCCCCCATAGCCTCAACAGATGAAATCAAAGGGAAGTAGCTTTGCTTGGTGTAACCTGTTTTGATCAAGCAGATAAGCGGGGAACAAGTGTCTGACACAAACAAACAGACAGACAGAGGCAAGTCCCACCTCAGCATTTCGTTGCATCAGATACAGAGGGCTTAGATAAACCACAAGAAGGGGGAGATCTCTGCCTCTCGGCTTGAAGACCAGGGGCGACACTCTGCAGTGCCAAGCCCCCACAGTTCCCATAAAAAAAATCAACCCAGAACTTGCTGGCATGACTTTCATCAGTTTAAAAAGATGAAAAGAGCTTACAGCCAAGCATAAAACTCACGCTTGTCATTACCCCCCATGGAGTCAACGGGACTGCCTACGAGCTCAGCCACAGCGGCTGCATGCCAAGCACTAAACCACACTGGCATCACATGGGAATGGGTAAAGAGGACCCTCAGACCTGAGAGATGACCCGGTGCTGGGGCTGGGGCTGACCCACACAGCTCCTGGGTGACGTGGGAAGGCAGTCCAGCCCGCTGCCCTCGTGGGAGAGACTCGTGCCTATTCCCCTCTTCCCCTTACACACCTGCTCTGATAAGAAAGGCAAAGTTAAAGTAAAGTAGAGCTTAAGAGTCAAAGGACTGGGCAGGGTAGGTGATATTCCTTAGGATTTTTGTTTTTTTTAATCATGCCTTTTTGTAAAATGGCAAAATTTCACTACATGGGAACATGGGAGAGTGTGTGTGTGGAATCAAATGTGGGTTTTTGGAGAACATCGCACTAAAAGCTTTGAAGCATTGTCTATGAAACTGGTGTGCATGGAAAAAAAAAGGAAAAAACGTAGCTTTCCCCACCTCCTATGAAAGATGAACAATTCTGACAATTTTCTCAAAAAAAAAAAAAAAGCCCCATGATCATTTTAAACACTTTCAAAGTAAAACAATGCCCCAAATTACCCCTTTTTCTCCTCTAAGCCTAGAACTGGCGGAGATATGAAAGAATGAGATTATGCCTCTTCTACTGACACTTCCCATCAGATCTTTAGGCATCAGGTTTAGATCAAGGGCTTGGTTTACAAAAACATTTTGGCACCCAACTCTATCCAGTAATATTTTTTTTTTTTAATTCTTCTTGGAGCCAGTTTGCATCTTTTGGTGATGAAAGGCCTTTGTAAACCTGCACCTAGAAGGATTTCCATTCTTTATAAGCTATAATATCGTTGGCTGGTAACTGCCCTCTCCTTTGGGAGGTAACAAGATTCCTGGGGAGCTGTGTAGATTGGTCCAATTTATTAGGAAATGGGTCTTCAGTGAATGAGTCACTGGAAAACTGATTTTCCCCACATGAAGCTAGTAAACAAAACACTGAGGTGTTGCAGTAAATATTCCTCTAACGATGTGTATAAGGTAAAATAAAAACTTCCAGGGAAGTTCAGTACAAAGAGCTTTGTTGCTTATAAACAGAATGGTCGGAAAGAGAGAAAAAAAAGCAAAACAAAACCAACAAAGATGTGTAGAGGTTTCAGGTAAAGCATCCAGGCAGCCCCTCTGTGCGCTTGGCTGGTCATGACTGCCAGTGGGCTGACGTCCCAGGCTGTGCCACCTGAAGTGTAACATACACCGCTGAGCAAGTGTGTGACCCTGCTCTGGCCACCCTCTTCTCCCACAGTCCTGCAAGGGACCCATTGCCCCACAGGAGGGGTTGTGCCTGTTTGCTAGAGTCTGCAAGAAGCTCCTAACTCACTGCAGTGTCTCTCATCACAGCTAAGTCTCATGCGGTGATCTCTGAAGATCCTGAACAGATCAACTAGTCACAGGGACTGCATTAAAAAACCAGAACAGTTTAAACAGGTTCCTTCTATCAGTCCGCAGGGAAGTGTCAGTCTTGCAAATGAAGGAGATTTACTTGTTCTGATTTCCCTGCTTGATTTGAAGGCTCCTAGAGCAGAGCTAATGCTGCTGCAAACATTTTTGTTGTTCTAAAACAAATTGACTCCACTTCTCTGCTGTCTTTTCTCAGTTACCACTAGAAAGAGGTGCTATAGCTAACACTAACGGCTGTCTGGGAAGCTCAAGCTGAAAAACATATTTTACCCAATCAGCTGTGGTGCCAGCTTCTGGCCTATTTAACACTTTTGACCACAGCAGCAGCAGCCAGTCTCCCATTACATTTAGTAACAGCCAATACTAAAACCAAATACTGACTCTCCTAATAATAGAGCCTTCCCTAATCTTGGTTCAGCTATGCTGTCCATCAGCTCTGTGTGCCAAGATGCAGGAAACATTTCAGAAGACTCTGATTCCCAATTTAAGGCCCTGCAACAGCTACCAGGGTGTTTTTTTGAAAGAGCTTGGAAAGTTGGGGACATGTTTGTTGCTAGGCGGCTTGGAAACATTTATCTTCAAATGCAGGTTGGGGTCATGTGAAAGCCCTGAGCAGAGGCTAACCTGACCAAAGTCAATCAGAGTTCACAGATGTGAATAGAACCAGATTTTATCTCTACATTAGATTATGTCAAATAACCAAGCTTAACAGCTAAAAACACAGAGGATTTCTAGTCTTCAATGTATGGTATAAATAAAGGGGTAGTTTTAGTCCTATTAAAACATGCATAGGCTGCTCCAGCTTTATGAAGGTCTCATTTTTTTCTAAGGCCTCTCAAATGACAAAAGTAAAAGAGAAACAGTAAAATCATTCTACATAAAATTTTAATCTGCTGTCACACCTCCCCCCATCCCAAGCTGAGGGCCCTTTATTACTCAAAGAACAATCATTCTTCTAGGTTGCCTCTACCAGTTTTAGTTTTAAATGGTCTTTACTTCTAAGTCTATAGATGAGCCTCACAGTTTCTGATAATCTTAATTTGCTATTCCTACTGGGTGCTACAAATATTTCTTTTTGCTGTTTATTTGCCTAAAAAGGAATCTGACCACGAGCCTTTGTGAAATTACAGCCTCGAGGTCTTGAGCTCAAAGCCCACTGTGGGCAGTGGCAGTCAGGAATGATGCCAGAAAATACCAAATGGATTTTTCTGGTGTGTATCACACATTGTGACAGTGCAGGAGTTGGTAGGTAACCTGGTGGAAATCAGTGCTAACATCAGTGCTATCACCTTAAAGGGATGTTGTTCTGCAATCCTGTTCTTCAGCTTTCCATCACAAAGAAGTCTAGTCACAAAGAAGTGAGAGTCTGAGCAGCCGTCAGGTGGGAGTAGTGGAGATGAGAAGCCCAATCATGCTTCAAGATGAAAAGCAACACATTTTTGCTGGAATTACCCAGCTGGATTTGACTATTTCTGAAGTCCCTCCATTTTTCTACATATACATGGCCAAAAAGGCTTAGTCCCCAGGAGCTTTGTGTAAGGAAAAATTCCTGACATGAACCCTGTGTAAGACAAAGAGCTGCTTGTGCTAAACTGAGCGGACCAAGACTATTTCAATGGCATTATTCCTTTGACCAGGCGTGAGCGTATTTCCACGCTAAAACCGCGGAGGACATTAGTGAGACACACACTGATTCACTGCTGTTACAGAAGGACCTTGCATGCTGATCAAGATACGAACGCAATCCTAGCCCAGAGCACATTCTTGATCAACTCCCAGGCTGGTTGGAAGAACGCAATGTAGCAGCAACTGGAGTCAAGCAAAGCACAGACAGAAACTTCCAGCACCATGTCCCCCTTTTCTTCCCTTTCTCCTCCCTCCTCGGGCTCCCTTGGCTGCCCCCCACATCCCGGACCCTCCTTACCTGGCTCCACCTGGTCAGGCTCATGCCGAGTATCTGTGGAATCTGCCGCATCACCGCTCATCTTGATCTCTAGAAAAGGAGGCACAACTGATTTTAATAACAGGTCACAGTCCCAGGCAACAGGCACATGTGGCTTCCACTAAACAGCACAAATGAATGTGTAATTATAATAAACCATCAGACTTTCAAATTTCTGATTCCTCAACATACAGTCACTAGAATATTCATCAGCTCCAAGGATGCACTTTCCCTCCTGTTGCTCTGTGCATCCCCCTCGTTCCTTTCCTCCTCCCCACTTTGCTGCTGTGTTCTCACCTTACGCATCATGCCTCTCCCGCACAGAGGATGAGGGCTTGTTTAACCACTGGGAGCCCGCACAGCCCCAGTGACCTCTCCCCCACGATTTATTCGGGATTCCCAAACCAGCTGGTGTGGCTCTCAGCTTGACACTGTCCACCACCACACCTGTAGAAGCAGGGGATCCCTCCCAGCGTTCCCCTCCTCTCCCCCAGCCTTTCACCATCGCTTGAGATGGCTCAGCTAGGGCCAGTGCTTGGTGCAGTACAGAGTATCCACCGGGAGGACCGGCCTCAGAAAGGCAGGTACAGAGCAAGATGCTCTCAGAGAGGGAAGCAAAGTTCCTCTCCTCTCACTTCCCTGAGAACTCAGCTTGTTTCTCTCAACACATCTGATCCCTGTTTGCAAACTCCTTGCCCTGCTCTCTCCCACACGCACGTGCTCACACCCCTCACAAACCATGAAGGAGCTGCCTTGCTCCAAAACACCATCCCCAGCCCAGGAGCAAGAAGAGTACTTTGCCATCAGGCTCGTGCATATTTCCCCTCCGTCCTGTCCTTATCAATGCCAATAAATTTGACATTTACCCTTGAAGTGATGGCTGCCACCACACCCAGGGCCACGTTCTCCTTCGGGGACAGCTGAAAGAAAAGGAGGGAATAATCAACTTCACACTGGATTGCTCATCTCCTCCTTAAAAGAGGCAAAGTACACGAGGAGTGAAAGAAGGAAGAATATCTATTCAAATTCAGATGGACACCCCCTCGCTCTTCTACCCTTTGCATGGGAATTTTAACTCTTTCCAGTCTAGTTGGGAAAGAAAGATAATTTTTTTTATAAAGGACCAACTGATTTGCATGTGCCTCCTGCAGCCAGTCCTGGCCACAGAAGTCATTCTATTTGCATCGGGTAATACCAACAGTGTGGAAGCTGGGCCAGTGTTCACTGCGGTTTTACTGGGGTAGAAAAGGCAGGTGGAAGCCTTTTTAAAGGCATCATGGAAACCTTTTCCTCTTTCCTATATTTATGTCCAAACACCCCTTCCAAACAGGGTGAGAAGCAGCCTATAGGTTTTTATACCTATTTCTCTCTATTACTCACACTAAAAAAGCCAGGGCTTTTTATTTATTTGTTCAGATTTTCTTTTCCCCTATTCGAACTTCTAGTGTACAAATGGCAAATTACCTGCTTTTTTGACCAAATCTAACAGCTTTGTTTCAGTGAAAGTCTGAAGTTTTTTTCTTCAGCAAATGAATAAAAAAAATAAAAATCAAGATTTTATGCTGGAGACAGAGTGCAGAAACATTCACATACTTCAGAAACTTCCTTTCTTTAAATTATATTAAGGATTGAGGGGGAAAAGGAGAGAGAAAAAATTTGTGGGATTTTTTCCCCTTCAAATAAACCCTCTGCAATTAAGACATGAACATTTAGTGGGGCTTCTAAGCATTTCTACTGCAGGAAGAGTAATTATCATCAGCTATAAACATCATCTTCTCTTGTAATACTGCCAAGAGACCCTAACAGCCAATCTACAAAGCACAAAATTTTGCTTGCTGCCAAAAGGTATCTCTAAAAAAAAAAAAAAAAGCTAAGTTCTCATAAAATAGAGTAAGAAAAAACCTTAAACCATGCTGAAGTTTGGGGCTGGCTTTAATGAGAAAGTCTGCAAGTTTGCAAAAAAAAAGAGTAATGCAAGTTTCACTGTGAGCACACAAATAATGAACGAACACATGTTGGTGAAAGCAAATTATCTAATCCCAGAGACCAAGGAGCCCCTCATGGGCGCAGGGCAAGAGACAGAGCAGTTCAGAGAGAGCTGAAGAAGGGAAGATGCAAAAACAAACCCTAAGAAGGTCTCTCCCTTTCACAGGAGCAAGCTCTCAGCCCCCCTGCCCCTTGTAACCTAGGGCGGGCGGGAAGGAAAAGAGGAGTTACAGCTGTGGCTTCACTACATATCACGTGCTATCCATCAGTTAAATCCTCTCCTCCTGGAGTCAGAAGTTAACAAGATACTGTGGGGGCCTTAATGATTCTCTCATACATAGAGCAGAAGAATTTTATTTTCAACAAGATTTAAATTCCCATCATAAATATGCACATATTTATTACATTTTTGTTACATAAATGTAATAAAAGTTTAAATATCATGGGGAGGGGGAGAAAAACCGGGAGGTGAAAGAAAAGCCTTTGTGCTCAAAGCCTACTGAGTGGTTTGGTCCTGACTGCCTGTGGCATACCTACGGACAGCAGTGCAGCACCAGTCATCCTCCAAGGGGTGCTTGAGAACAAGGAGCAGACATACAGAGGAATCACTTTCTAATACAAGTGTAGCCAAGATAAAGGCAACACCTTTTTATTGACACCCAACAGTATTGCACTATAAATGAGGACGGGGTGATGCATCTGAACACGGACACACACCCCCCCATCTGACAAAACATCTCAAGACAAAACAGGCTGTGAGACTTTGAGTCCAGCTCAACGCAGGCTCCACCACACAGCTTTGCTAGGCTGGCAATATGCAGAGAATAAGCACGCTAGTAAAAAAATCTCTGGGAAAAGTAATGCAACTTAGGACTGCCTAACTCCTAACCACAGACCTATTAGGAGCTGCCACTGTGGCCTGAGCCATATTAAAAATGTGCTGCTCTACCTCAGCTAGCAAACATACCTGGAGTAGGGGCAGTCTGGTTTGTTCACCCAGACCAAAGAAACTATACCAGTGCAGACACTTCTCTGGGGATATATCTGCATCTGTATTTCTGCTGAAACAAATGGTGTCAGCAAATAAAGCTTTCCCAAGCCTGTATTCCTAGTAGTTGTTCAGACATGGGCACTAGGGTAAACCAGCCGGATGACTTTAAAAGGCGAAATGAAAGCTGGTGGTGGTGGTGGGAACTCAGCTTGGCTGAGACCATTACCTGCAGCCTATTGAATTTTCTGTGCTTTAGGTGCCAGAGTCCCTCTGGAGGCTCCAGGAAGGTGGAATATCCAAATGCCTAGGAGCAGGCGGTGGTACACGCCAGGGAACGTGCTGCTGCAGGGAAACCCTCTCAGCAGGGAAGAGGGCGTGTGGAGCCCGAGCAGCCCACCTTCACTGAACTGCCTTTGCACGTAGGTGAAGAAATACCCTGCCACCAGTGTTGGGCCCTTGCACATGAAAGTGGTTGGGCTCAGGCTGGTCTCCATCCCTGCAAAAAGACTGCTTAAAGCTTTGCCCTTTCTGACAGAAGGAAGGGTGGGATGATTTGGGAGAACGGAAGTTCAGTGCGCACCCAGCTCTGTGCAGCTCCTGGCCAAATCCACGCTGGGAGTGATGCCACTGGCTTTGACAGAGGGCACAGTATCAATTTTGGGAATCTTCTCATGAAGAAAGAGTCGCCCACAAGCAAAGCAGATGGGTGGATAGGAGCCTGCGGGGGATGCGTCCCCGAGAGACACCACACACAAGCACACCCATTGCAGGTGCTCAGACTAGTCAGGCTCACACGCTGAGCCAAGACCACGAGCCTCACGCAGCCTCTCCTCGCAGCCGGCCGCGCAGAGAGCCAGCCTCCTCAGTAGGGTGCTGACTGGCTGTGGAGGGGCTGCTGGCATCCCAGAGCCATGGAGAGGTTGCAGCGCAGCCATGGACCAGAGGCTTAGGCCATCTCTGCCAGCACACTGCAGGCTGACACTGTGTTAGGTGATGGCATTGCCACAGCATCTACCTTGCCCTGCAGGCCTGCCCATGAGCCCACATGCAGACAGGGTCTGTTGAGGGGCTACAAGCACTGGGCATGGTCCTCTAGGTCTCCCCTACACAGCAGGACCACCAAACCCCTGAGCTTTGCTGCAGCACGCCCATAGGTATGCAGAAGGAATGAGCCTGGGACAAACTGATGCATGTATCCGCCCCTTTCTCTCCAAACCTGGGGAAAACGCGCAGCATCTCCTGCTGCACAAAGCACCGGACGCAGGTCACTAGCAGGGCACATGGCTCCTGTACCCTCAACACCCTGCTGCCTGTCCCTGCCACAGAAGGGGCTGTCTGCTGCTCTGCTCCTACCCCAGTGGGAGCTCCAGTGTAACCCTCAGCTCCAGTATGCCCAGGGATTCAGTCCTTCACCATCAGTAGAGGGGCTTGAGCTGAGGGCAAAAGCTAGCCTCGCTCTGTCAAGGCAAACCAGAGCTCAGCATAGCTTCAAGGGATTTGGCAATGATTGCTCTTGTTCCCCAGCTAATTGCAGTGGGGAGGTCTACTCAGAGAAGATGCAAGACTACCTAAGCTGTACCGCTGGATCAGACCCCCTGGAAAGAGTCTCTCTCTGAGTATCCCAGTTCATTCATTCCTCACTCAACCCAGCCTCCTGCAGCTTTTTCCTCATTCATTTCTCTCCCCTTTTCTTTCCATGTCATCAACTTTTCTCCTCCCAACCCATGTCCCATCTCACTCTCACACGCACACACCTCCCCACCCTTGCCGCATCCCTCTTAATTTATCCCCTCTCACTCCTCCCAGCGTTATCCCAGTGACTGGACCCACAGGTCAGGCACTAAATGCTCATTTTCCAGGTACCCAAGAAAGTTCTGCGCTCTGTTCCCCACCCCACGTTAGAGCTGGCAGCATAAGCGGTGCACCCACATTGTGGGCATGGCTTGGCAGCCCCCTAAGTAGGATCAGGGCAGCATCCATCCCCAGGTAGGAATGTGGGCACTTAACCAGGCACCGGCTGTGATAGCCAACTCCAGCGAGAGAAAAGAGGAGGGAAAGGAAGGAGGAAAGGTCACAGGAATCAGAGCAATCCCATTTCCTGCCCAAGTCCACGGTCTCAGCTACGTGGTGAGCTCCAGCCCGATCCTTCCTCAAGTGCTCTTTACCTGCGTGCACAGACTCCAGGTTCACCATCCTGCTGGTGGAGGGAAATCCGCGGTGCACCCAGCCTCCTGCCGTCAGCCCCAGGTTGCCAGGGGCTGCCAGTTTGCCCTCCCTCCTCTGCCACCCGCTGCCTCTCGAATCGGGCGTGGGTCCGCTCCCGAAGGGACCTAGAGCTCCATTGCCTGTTGCCATGCAGGGCCAGGTGAGCATGCGGCGCCGCGCCACGCCTCGCCCCACCTCCGGCTCCCTCGGGTGCCCTGACACCCAGCAGCCTGGCGCCCGGCCCATGCAAAAGCCTCCATTTGCATATTAGTAACTCCGGAATGGATGAGTCCCTGCAGCACTACCAGGGCGTGGGGTGGGAAGGAGGGAGGGAGGGAGGGAGGAAGGAAGGCGGTTTGCCCGCCCTCAGCTGCCCAGATACACCCCGCAGCACCTGCCCGCTGGGCTGCGAGCGGGGGGCTTTGGGGGGGCTCTGCCATCAGCCCCGGATCCGAGTTGCGCCATTGTGGATAGGCTTTTGGCTCCGGCCCTTGCAATGAACGGGTAAGGGAGGCCAAGGCATCGAGCCAGCCTGGGCAGCAGCCACCAGCACCCAGAGGAGAAGGCGTCTGAGCTGTGGGAACAGCCCCTTCAGTTCGTTTCTGGCCACTTGATAAACCCTGGGGTCTGCTCAGAGGGGGCTTAAAGCAGCCCTGTGCGGCTGAACCTGAATGACGCCGTATGAAACAGTCAGCACAAAAAGGAAAGCTGAGAGCAGAACAGTGACCTGACTTGGCTAGAGATGCAGGGCAGGGCTAGGATCAGTACATGGAGAGTCCCCTTTCCCAACCTGTGCTCTGTGCAGTAAGTCAGTCCACCAAGAAGAGGAGAGAAGTGGCAGACAACCTCTACGTCCTCCTCCATGTTATTTAAAGCTGCAGTATTTAACTGACTTTCAGGGAACCCAGGGGAAAAAAGAAAAATTCCCCTAATGTTGGCTTGTTAGGAAGCTGCCAGAGGCCAGATCCTCAGCCCACGCTCTGTGCTGTGGCGGGGACCAACAGCCGCCCTGATGGACCCAGGCACTGTGGTGGCTCCCTGTCCCTGCTGTGCACTACCTTGATGATCCCTACCACAGCCCAGGGTCAGCAGGATGCCTGCATTCAATGCTTGAGCTCCAGCACTGCTCAAACCCCTCCTGAAAGCGTTAACATGCTCAATTGGTAGCTGCCAGGTACAAGCTATCACACATTCATCTCTCCCTGGCTAATTCACGTTCCAGGGCTCTTGGCTTTCCCACATACTGCTCTCCCTCCCTGGAAAGACAGGTTTCTCTGAAGTGATGGGTGGGCAGGCTCTCTGAGCCTCACCTCCAACCCAGTCCGACTTTATGGGGCAGGAGTACCTGCCTGCAGCTTGCGTAGTCGCAGAGGGCATCCTCAGGAGAGGATGCAACACGCTGGGAGAAAAGGGTGGATGTGTTAAACACAACTCTGACAAGGGAAAAGAGGAAGAACGTGGGGAGAGAGATGGAAGGGGGAAAGCAGAGAGGAAGGGAAGTTCCCAGGTCAGACTACAGTGTGCAGGACAGGGTGCGAGGGGAGAGTTCTGCAGGCTGTGTTTAGCACTGCTCCAGGAAGCAGAAAGGTGACACGGGGTGGTTTGCACAGGCAGCTTGTTTCAAGCTGCTGGCGGGGCTGGACTCCTGCCACCGATCCCCAGCCCGTGGCAGAGCCCCAGCCATTCAGGCCCTGATCCTCGGGGCATTCCTGGGCAGCCGCTGGTCTGTTTCCTAGTGTTGTCGGCGTGACCCCCCCGGCTGGGTTTTCCCCATCTTGAAGACTGACGTGATCAGTTGTCTTCACTGCGTCAAAGACGGATTTGCTGGCGGCTTCCGACCAGCGTGAAGGGTCGCTGGGGGACAGGAGAAAGGCCACAAGACTCCCCTTCCCCCCACATCAGAGCACCTCTTGTACAGCAGTCAGGAGTTTCACTTGACGCCCATCTTTTCTCCCTGCTTCCTGACGCTTTTCCCTTGCTCCAGAGCCCAGCAGCCCGTCCCGCAGCCCCAGGGAGGCAGGTCCTCCTGGAGGGGTGGTGGCAGCTCCAGCCGGACGGAATCCCGAGCATCCTCCGTCCGGGGATGCTGTCCCGGCCATAGGCAGGGCCGCAGTGCCCTCTCCTGGCCCTGCAGCTTTGCCAGGCACAGCTCTCCCAGCCACCAGTCCTGCTCTGCAACTGGTGCGATCTGGTTTTTTCTGACTGTTATTTTGTGGTCAATGGAACAGCGGGGTGGGTGGGGTGGGGTGGGATGTGCGTGTGTGTGTTGGTATAAAATTCGGCGTTGTCCTCCCCAACCAGCTGTGGGAGCAAAGCACTTCGCCAGGGTACCGTTGGCATCAGTGATGTATCACACAGACAAAAGAGAGCGCACCCTCTTTATTAGGCTACCTGAAACACCTCTGCTATCCAGAGAGAGAAAAAATAGGGGAGGAATCACAGCATCCTCACTCCTTTCTGCTGTGGAAATAAAACCACCTTTAGAGACAAAGGCAGATTTGCTTTAAGTCTGTCCTTAGACGATCACTCCTAGATGTCAGCAGATATGCTGCTCTTTTTTTCCCATGGCCATCACTGAATGATCCAGCCACTCTCATCCTCGCTGTACGTGTGTTCCTCCAATCCCGCTGCCAACGTTTATTCCCCTCTTGGAGGAAGATAAGCTCTGCAGATAGCACTTGATTTATGGAGTATGGGCTTTGGACAGGCCCTGGAAGCATGAACTGCAGAAAGACGTTACAAAATCCCCCACTGCTTTTTCCTAGCAGCAAGGAATTATACCAGCGCTCCTGGCCAGCTGCACCTTCTCTCCGTGCCAGGAAGGTCTCCTGACTCCACCTGCAACACCTGCCTTTCAAGGGTGTTATTTAAGTGCACGAAGAAGTATTTTTCTTTGGAAAGGCAGATGCGCTGCGGTGCAGCTCCCTCGTAGCAGGGCTGGGGAAGGAGCGAGCCCCCGCCGGGACGCGGTGCACGGCTGCACGCCGGGGCACGGGCACACCCACCCCTGCAGCCCGGCGCAGCGCCCCGCCGCCGCTGCCCGCTCCGGCGCCGAGCAAGC
>VWZZ01003874.1:665639-678505 GCA_013399095.1 Psophia crepitans
CCCCCTCCCCGGGCCGGGCTATGCCGGGCACGGCTCCCCCTCCCCGGGCCGGGCTATGCTGGGCACGGCTCCCCACCCCCGGGCCGGGCTGGGGCTCTGCCACGCACCAGCAGCCGGGGCTCCCGAGCCCCCCGGGGCGCTGCTGGCTGGCCGACCTTCGGGCAGCTGCTCCAGAAGCTGCCGGTGCCCTGAGGACCCCTGCGAGGGCCGGTAGCCTCGGGCAGGCTGGTGGCTTTAGCTTCGGGAGAGCGGACGCGCCGCCCCCCTCCCACGCTTTGGGGAGCGCGGCGGGATGCAGCACACCCGAGGGAGATGCCCCGCTGCTCGCCTCCCTTCGCAGCCCAGCTCTGACAGAGCACACTGCCATAGCTTAATTGCAGTTCCTGTCCTTCTCTTAGCAGCTGCTGCTCCCACAACACAGCGCTGGCTCTGCTGCGTGAAGCTCAGAACACCCTCTAACCAGCACTGCCGAACACGGGTCCAGCTTGTAAAGGGCTCCTTCGTCACCCCCCGGAGCCAAGGGGATGGTTTGGTGCTGCTGTGCACCATGCTGCTTTCCCAAGGCGACCTGGGAACACCTTGGCTCAGCGCTGCCAAAAGAACCAGGGAAGGGCTGAGATGCCTCCACAATCCAGGCACCCCAGAGCCTCGCTGTCACAGAATAAGCACATTCACTGGGATCTGACCCAAGGCACCCAGAGCGAGCCCACGTCCCCTCCCAGCAGTCCTGTGCAGATGGTAACACTGGGAATGGGCTTTGCAGGGCTCCCAGCAGAAAGGCAGGCAGCCACCCTGCAATCCTTCCCCGCTCCGCTCACCCCACAGCTGGAACGAACTCTGGCAAGCAGGGACAAATTCCCATGGTGTCCTGCTGCAGCAGGAGCCCAGGCAGCAGAAAACACACCCCTGTAAATGCTGACCATGTAAGTGAAAAAGAAGCCATTTCAGCCTCCCCTCAAATCACAGTAATTTCCCCTTGAAATGAAGTCACCTCAGTAGCTCAAGCAGGGAAGGGCCGAGGCTGCAGAGTCCCTGTCCCATCTCTTCATTCACCACACTAGGGGGAATCAGCACTCCACATTTCTCCCTTGAGCAGCCACTGCACTGAGCTCTGACCTGCCCCAAAACTGCCTCCCGCATCTTTCAGCTGTAATAGCTGCAGGAGGGATAGACGATGAACACTTTATTGATGCTGCTGGACCCAAACAAGCCTCCAGCCACATCCACTTAATATCCCCGGTGGGACCCCACCATCAGTGGGAGCAAAGAGCAGGCACCAGCCTGCCTAATCCCAGGACGTGCTTCTACTGTCGGTCTTTCACTTCACCAAAGCTCAGGCTCAAAGCTTCCGCTGTTGCTTGAGATGAGTCAAAGCTGTCTCCCTCCTGAGGGGCTGGGTGGACAGTACGCTTGAGATACAGGACCACACCGATAAGTGCTGTGGTCTTGCTGGACAGCAGGATGTTCCCCCCATCCATGGGTCTCCAGTGTCCTAGGTGCAGGCTTGAGACTTACCAAAAAAGGGAACAACTCTTAATCAAGAACCCAAACAACCAATCACACACAGATTATGACGCAGTGATATTCTTTAGGCCAGGGATGCTTTAAAAAAAATCAGTTTATTTTACCTTACAAATGATAAATAATTTGTTTTTAAAAAATCATTTCAAGTGTTTTACTTCATGTTGCAATATTAAAATACCTTTCCCTTCTCCCCCCTTAAGTGATCAATACAAAAATAATTGTGACCAAATTCTTCTTTTTGTCAAAAATTCCTGTATTTTAGGCAAAAAGGCACATTGTGAAGGCTTTTCACCAGGAGGTACAGGGGTTTAGAATGACCCCAACAGCCTCTCTCCCTTCTCTGCTCGTTCTAACTTGAGTGGAAGAGGACACAGGAACCAGGCAGCACCCCTGTAGTGCTTTTTGTCTGATGACGCCCTCCAGGTGTACACCAGGGCCAAGGTCGGCTTCCGCATCATCCCTGTTTTACATATAGGGGAAACCAAGGCACAGCAAAGCAGTACAATTACCCAAGAGCTTCTTGTGAATAGCTGGCAGAGTATGATATAAAAGTGGACATAGATGTAGAATGTGGTGGTCTTCATAATGACAGTGAGAACCCACCTGGGATCATCCTCCCCCCTAGCAACCACAATGTTATGATGGTAGTCACAAGTCTCTAGATACTTCTTTCTTAGTGGGAGAGTCACAGGACCAATACAAAAAATTGGGCCTTCGCTAGTCTAAACAGGGATTAATTAGAGCCCTAATTACCAGCCCTTTAGGGACAACAGTCATTTCTGGGATATATCCCCCCATTGTATCTTCTAGCCATAGGAAGAGTATAACAGCCAGTCAGACACTAGAAACGGCTACAGGCAGGCTCTTGCTTTGGGTAGGCTTCGTACCTTCCTTGTTCACGGTATGTGGTCTCATGAATCAGCTGTTTTCCCACTGGGAAATGCTGTTGTGTCACCAGGCGGTGGTGAAGTCAGTGAAGGGGCTTCTTCAGTGGCAGAGATGTTTGGCAAGCCAGGTCACCAAGACCATTTATCTTCCTGCCCTGACCACTCATCAGGATGCTCAAGGCTGATCATGGATCACAGCTGCCCCCTTTCGTATCTGCTACCTCCAGAGCAGGGCAAAACACACTCCTCCTGGTGCTTCACCCCCAAAACCTGCATCTCCTGCTTCGTCCAGGAAGCCAGATCTCCTGGCAGCTGGCAGGAGAGCATCAACACACAGTGAGCTGAGCCTGCTTATCACAATATGAGGCAGCGTCAGGTGTGGAGGGAGTCACAGGCAGCCAGAAGGAAAGGCACACTGACACAGAGCTCTCCTGGTAAAAGGCACTGCTGTGAACCATATTCCTTCTTTGGAGCAGCCAGCTCCAGGAGGCCCTTAGCATCATAAATGGTGGCAGGATGCAGATGAGCTGCCCCTTGAAAAGCTCTGGCCTGGCTCTGCTAGGTCTCCTCATCCCAGAGACACAGCTGCTTCTGCGGCACATAGTAATCAAAGGTGTAGCCCTTCTGGCAGCTGCGGATGCCACATTTGTAAGAAGAAACCTTGCCCCCAGCATCACGACTCTTGCAGTACTTCAGCATGCACGGGTACCACTCGATGCTCAGGGAGTAGCTGCAAATGCAGGGTTTCCAGCGGTCTGCACACAGCTTGCAACGCTGCAGGTCAGGGAGATCAGATGTCTGTGGCAGGACCTCAAACATGGAGCCATCCACTCCTGCAGGA
Organism: Psophia crepitans; assembly: GCA_013399095.1. Classification (NCBI taxonomy): domain Eukaryota; kingdom Metazoa; phylum Chordata; class Aves; order Gruiformes; family Psophiidae; genus Psophia; species Psophia crepitans. Next base: position 668,892 of record VWZZ01003874.1, read on the forward strand.
GAAAGCAGAGAGATGTTCCTCAGAGTGCTGCCAAAAGGCAAGGCCAAGGGAGAGAGCCACCACAGCGAGCACTGCTCGCTGCACAGTATCCAGGACAGTCGAGGAGAACGAGGTGAGACAAAGTGTGTTTCCAGGGGCTGCTTGGTTATGAGTCTGAATAGGAACTGTGGGAGAAGAAAGGGCACTGAAGAAAGTAAGCCAAAAAGATACACAAAGTGTGTAAAGAACATTTCTTTTGGCTGATGGACCAGGTGAAAGGTTAACTTGAAAATACCTGCCTTATTAGGTTCACTAGGAGAGCACCACCAAAAGAAGTCAGATATGCTAATAAACAGACTAGTGCAATGGGATGTGCATGCAAGCAATACACATGCCTCATCCACTGTACAGACAGTGAGAGAGAAGCCAAAATGATCGGTGCTGATCACCAGAAACCTGGCAGGAGAGATCACAGCAGAGTGCCAACTTGCTGACAGGAGCAGTTCCAAGGAACCCGACGGAAACTTACCTTTCTCCAGCCAAAATTTGACATCTTCTTCTCGGGTGTAAATTGCTTCTTTGGCCTCTGCACAGACATTGTGGATATGAGAGCTCAGCTGGGCTCCCTTGCTGAAGTTGACAGCTACATCCATACTGAGATGCTCCAGGCCTCGCACCTCCTCAGCCTGCCGCACCGTCCTGGGATTTTTCTGCAGAAGATGAAATAATGAAAACATGAATCCTGGCTGCAACAAATTATTCCTTATTGCATGTCGTGATTTCATGCCAACATAAGATGACATGCAAATGGATGTTCCTCTGTAAATGCACCTACACCCTATCTGGATTGCAGGTGCCTAAAAACCTGTTTTTTGATGCTGCAGCTGCTGATAGTTTATCACTGCTCTGATTTGCCTGTGATAATTTCTCAATGCTTCGTCATGATGAATGGTCCCAAATCAGTACTTTCTTCACTGGGCAATGTGGGGCAGGGGTTTTCATGGTGATTGTTCTAGCCATCCACCTCCCTTTCATACAGACCAGGCTGAACTAAATCATGTCTCCTTCTAGTATATAAGTAGAACAGGATCAATACTATTGATGAACTTAGCTTAATACCAAGTCCCTCAAGCAGGAGGGGTGGTCAAAGGTGGGTCTAATAGCTGAACAATCAGGCAGCTACCTGGGAAGGGTGTCCAGACAGGACAGCTCTAAGAAACCCTGGACGGACTGGAGGGTGGCACTGAAGCCAGCTGCAGGGTGCCTCTTACCTGCCGCAGCTTTGCCATAGACTCGCTTGGGATGATCTCGTTGCGGTGAAGCCGTGTGACGAAGCAAAGCGCTTGGAACTGGCTCTGGCCCCTCTCCAGCTCCCCTAGGATTAAGGCACGGAAGATCTTCACCTCCTGACAAAGAGATAAACAGAGTGAGAGTCACAGACCTTTGGCATCAGTGGGGTGAACCGAGAAGTCAGGTCAAAGAGAAAGGCTCCGGCAAAAAGAACAACGTCAAAGGTCTCATACTTCTGCTATCTGAGGCTCAGGTTCAATCCCACCCAAAAGCCTGCAGCATAATGACTGGTGTCTGTGGAGAAGTAAGGGGTTTTGCAATCCCACTGTGGCAAGGACAAATTGCTGCCAGGTCACACTCCACATCCATGGCTTCTTCAAACAACAGCTGGGGGCTTCTGTCCTTTACCAAGAAGGGAGGCAAGCCTCCAAGGAGCCTCGTGTTGTTAAATAAATCTAACATAGCCATTACCTCCACGCATTACCGAGGGCATGCAGCCCCAGGTTTCCTCTGCTGCCTTCTCTCACTTGCCGCTGAGCAACTGGTATCCTGGAGAACAAATTATTCATTTCTAAACCCAGCAGCATGTGGAACAGAAATGAAAATCAAATTATTAAAGCCAGAAGGAACCTGTTATGATGAGCTGCAGCTGACCTTTTCTTCTGCCCAGGTCAATAATTTTAGCATTATATATAAAGAGAGCTTCTGACATGGATTGTAATCCATCTCCGAAACCAGCTCAGAAAGCAGCCATAGTTACCTACACATAGACTCACAGAAAACCTTGTTCAGTAGGAATACCTCCCTACATCCTGTTCTGGCATAAATCAACACCGATTTCTATGCGGGTATCAAATCATCTGGCTTCAGGGACATTTGCACACTCTGTGGGAATCCGCCATCCCCTACCTTGGTGTCAGACCATACCACTACAAGGGCTAAGCAGATGGATCGGAACGGTGCCTCCTTCTCAGTATGAAGAGCGATTAATGCCTTTTGGCACCCACTCACAGCCATCGCTCTCAACAGTGTCCTCCGCAGAGAACTGGACAGATACTGGTGGCTAGGGACCAGCAAGCAGAAGCTATGCCAAGCTGCTAAGATCATCCCTCTCCTTCCGAGCTATTCCTGTTGTATGGCTCATAAGCTCAGCTTCTTCCAAACCTCTTTCTGTCCCGAGAAGAAGGGAGCCTTTCTCTTTTCTACAAGCTCTAAGCAGTGTCCACACTGAGTTTTTCTACAGACTAGCTCATACAGCCCGCTATTTATACCCTGGCTTCTCTTCCATGTCCAGAACAGAAAAGGGTAGGCAATTCAGGGCACATCTGGACAGCTGAAAGAACAGCTGCAATCTGGGATGCGTTTCCCTCCCTAAGATAAGAGGAAGAATTTTGTTGTGTGCATTTGTTGACTGAAAACTCATAAGAGGAGGACACAAAGGAGGTTTGGGAAGAGATACCAAAAATGTTTCTGAAATTACTACGGAATCATTATTTTTTGACAGCTTTAATAGAGAGAATTCCCACTGAGCCATTGGCACCACTGCAACAACCCACATTCCCATTGACATTTAGTCCAGCTGCCTTTCAGCTGAGCTCTTCTGCTGTGAGCTCCCATACTATGCAAGGTCCAAGGATGAGTAGACTAAACCTAGTAACTGACCCTGGCATATTCTGTGGATTTAATTTTAATTCACCTTGAACAATCAGCATTCAGCCTGGAAAAAGCAAACAGGGACAGCCATGTTTTGCAATTGGGCTGAAAACCTCTACTGGCAGGAGATTAAAAACAGTGCAGTACTTCCCAGGTTGGAGGCAATTTTTGTAAAATGACAACACGCTGAGCAACTGATTAATCCTTCTGATCTGCCTATTTAAGAATTAGCCTTCAGACACCCAACTCTTTCCTCCTCACGGCGGATATACACGAGACGTTCCCAGCTCTCACTGCTCCCAGCAAATGGTCCCACATGGCCACAGGTCCCTTGCTCTGCCTCCAAAGTCCAGAGCCTAGCTGCCTCAGCACAGTCCAGGCAGAGATAAGCTCCCTCCCAAGCTGGCTCAGATCCAGAGGCGCCACTTCCACAGCATACAAAGGGCTCCTGGATCCAGTGACCCTGTCCAGCAATGAATTCGGACAAAGGTTTTAAGTATTAGTTTTAAATGTTTCTGAGTTCCAAGCACACAAAAGAGGAAGGACCACATTTGTATCAGGACAATGCACCAGTGAGCAAATGAACGGCTCTCAGGCATTGAAACAAGCATCTACCCACTCCTCCAACCCAAGGCAGGCACAAGGAGCAACCTCACTGTGCAGGGTCACGGCTGTATTGCCCTCAAAGCACCGTACTGTACCGTGTCCAGCCTTGCTCCCATCACACCAGCAAGCAACCCAGGGCTGCTGCTCAGTTAATCTAAATATGTACCTGCCTATCTCTGTGTGCTGACTGATTTACAGGTCGACAAGTCCACGTAACCACTGATAAATATCCCTGCAAATATCATAATTGAAAGAGCTCACTGATAGGGGACAGAGGGAGGGAAAGGAAGAAAAAGGTGGGGAAAGGTGGTCCTGCAGTGAGGAAGATACAGCTGCAGGAGGAAACAGCAAGAGAGAAGACAGCAGAGATCAACGGGGTGGTATCCCCTACAGAAGGGATGCACGACCCATCCTCTCCCTCACCCCCAGATTCTCCCTTATCCCTCACATCTCCACCCTCCCGCCCTCAGGCGCACACCAGCCAGCCCTTTGCTCCCCACCCTGCTTGCCACAGCCCCCTCCAGCTGAATCAGAAAGGCTCTGTGCCTGGATGAGTACATTAAACAGCAAACCCAGATCTTTCCCCGCATCAACCCTTCCAAAGCAACTGCTGGGAGCTGCCACCCGCAACGCCTGCAAACTACCCCCACCGGGCCTCGGTCCCCAACGAGGGAGGGGGTCATCTCTTCTCCTCCTCCCTGCATCCCAGTGCTTCTGGCCCATGTCCCTCTCCAGCTCTGTCTCGCTCCACAGCATATAGAGGAGACAGTTCTGGCATGAAGACGGCTCTGGTGCCGCCTGAACTCCAGGTGTCAAGGATTTCCAACACATCTACGGAAATACCAAGGGAGGTGCACTGAGAAAGACAGGAGTGGTCTGGGTTTGCCAGCACTGAAATAGCCAGTAAGCCAACAAACAGCTTTAATCAAGCTGTGTTGTTCAAGAAGGTGGCTCCCACGGCATGTGTTGTTCTGAAGAGAGAAATCCCAACTTTACCTGGCTCCGAGCAAACCCAAAGCAACCCCTGCTGTGGATTTCAGAGCCAGGCTAGAACTGCCACACACTGGCTCTTTTTCTGGGAGACATGTACCCTGCAGTGACTACTCCCTCCTGAGCAAGAAGTCAGTTTCTTCTTTTCCCCAGCCCTGCTTCACCTCTCTGTCTCAAAGCCTCAGCTTCCCCTAGCTTCCCAGCTCTCCCTGCCCTGGCTATAAAACCTCAGGTGGAGCAAGAACTGAAGCTTGTCACATCCAAAAATACGTCAAGAGTCACCGAAGTTCTTCCTACCCAGAGAGCCCCTTTCCCTCCCCAGCCACCTCACCTCTTTCCCACCAGCAGCAGTAAGGGTGAATCAGCGCCAAAGTGGGTGCCCGGCCAAGGCAACAAATGACACCTTTAATTCTGCATTTCTGCAGTATTTCCCGGCAGGGAACAAGTCCCAGCAGAACATTGCCTTTGCAATGCAGGGACTCTCCAGATGAACTCATCACAGGGGCGTTGAGAATCCTTGGCTCTGACCTGCACTCGTGTGGCGAGTACAGTTACAGCTATTGTTTAGGGTTGGACGACAAACGCTTGGTGTAACAGAGAACAACCAGTTCTGCGGCCGGGCTCTAACCATGGCACTGGAGGTAACCGCAGCCTTGGCTTTCACAGCAAGGGGACAGCAGCTCCTTTTTCCTAAAGGCAGAAAGGAAATCACTGCACTGAGCTCCCAACTGGTTGCCTGCACCTACCAAAGGGAATTCCAGCAAAGAATTTGCCTACAAGGAGGAGCAGGGAAATCATCGAACTTCTTCCCTCCTCGCACTGCCCTCAGCCAGCTCCTCCAGGGACTGTCACCTGGGGTGCGAGAACAGTTCAACCTCCATGTCTGGGGTTTATCCGGTAGAGCCTTACAAGTCTGTGTGGTCTAGATCCGAGACCAGCATCTCGACTTCATATTGAGCGGAGCAAACCAGTTCCCAGGGAAATAAATTATTTCAGTGCCTTCCTCCCCGCAACCCATTCAGCTTTCCTGCCAAATTTCTCTCCCCTAGGGGTATCAGTGCTGCTCTGAGACCCACTTCTGCCTGTGCTGTTGCAGGCCTGCTCAGAGTGTGTGTGTGGGGGGTACATGCAAAGGGGACGCACTGCTCGGGGCAGTGGGTGACACTGGCACTCCTGGGCTGGATTCCTTACTCTGTTAGCAGCCCTTGCTGTGGTCCCTGGCAGCTCCCCACCCTGCCTGCCGGCACCCCCTCCCTCCCACCCCAGGGACCAGCTAGAGCTGGCCAGAAAGTCCTTGTGCTCGTACAATGTAGATAATACGTTATTGCAGCCACACTGGGGGTCCAGCTAGCTGAGCTACCCTGAACACAAAGGAATTATGTTTTTCTAACCCCTCTCCTACTGGAAATTATTAGAAGGAAGACACTTTGGTGCATTGCCTGTTATACTCAGGTATCTGTAAAGGTGAACTAAGGATGTGCTGGAGATGGGAAAACCTCTGCATTTTCAGGAGTAATAAAGTTTGACTCTGGTTCTTACAAGCACTGAGCAGCCATATGCTCAGTGATTTCCCTAAAGCCATGGAGGGAGCAAAGGGCAGCTGTCCGCAAGGCAGGAGTTCAGTCCTCCAGCGCTGAGCTGAGCTCAGCAGCCATCGCGCTGCCTTTGCCTGTGGTACAGCTGGCATCTACCCGCGCTCAAGTCATCAGTTCAAGAGTCAGCACTTTTAGCTACCTCAGGGTAACAAACACCATCATATTTTAATGAGCCCACTCCATCCCCCCTGCTCTCCCAGAGAGTGCAGAATGATCCTTTCATATTTTTGGTATCTCTGCAGATAAGAGTCTGCTTTCCACATTATACAGATATCGTCTTTGAACAGATGATGTCCTGTATCACCTAGTCATTTAGCACCCAACACGACAGAGCCCTAGAATAAGGAAATTCTCAGAACACCACCCCAGAATATCACGCAACATCAGCTTTATTAACAAGGAAACTGAAAGGACTAGCAGTGTAAGCGCTAAGACACCATCACCCATGCTTTCTCCCTTGTGTTTCCAACAGAACTTTTCCAGGAATCAAAAGGAAAAATAATTTTTTCTGTATATTTGTACTGACCTTGGAATAAAACCACCCACTTTGTTCTCAGGCCACTGTTCAGCAACTGGCAAGATCATGCTATTCAAATTAGATACAACATTTAGGGTTGCTGTCTCCCCTGACTCTTTTTGCAATATATTTTGCGCCTGACAATACTACACAGGAAAAGAAGTGTTTTCATTGCATTCTTTCAAACTGCAAGAAAAGAAATAGTCTTCACTATTGCACTGCCCAGAAAACATCAAGTCCCAGTCTGGACTCCCACCCACCAGTTTGTGGTGCATTAGAGAACAAGAATGAAAAAAGTGGTGAGCTCTGAGGATATGGGTCCTTCAGGTTCAGCTCTGGAGGGGAGGCAGGGGTGGAAGAGAAATGAATATTGGACATCTGTGGAAGACCCAACCGATGCTCAAGTCCCCCCAGCTTTCACCAATGTCAGAGCAGAGAAATGAACTGTGATCTCATTATAACTCCTTTCTTCTCCAGCCCCTGGTCTAGCAGCAACTCCTTGTCAGCAAAGAAGAAAAAACATAATAATAATAAAAAAATCTGCCTTTGGACTAACCCCCTGCAATTTAAGCCAGAGAAGTGGAAAAATCATTTGCACAAAACCCCAGAATCCTGGCCACAGCATGCCCACACAATCCAGCTTGGGAAAGCCATATCAACAACCCCAGATGCTTTTACCAAAGCTAACAGCCTCTCTGGAGAGAAGTTTGTAACACTAGGGATGAGCACCAGAGCAGAACAGGGAAATGCCTGCACGCAGCCAGGAGAACAGGTCAGAAGGGGAAGCCTTGCCAGGCAGTTGCCTGCTCACATCATTAGTCACTGCACTGCAAATTCATCTCCTCAGTCCTTTATGTCTTTCTGGCTTTTTTCAGCTGTTTTCCAGCAAAGCCATGACACAGAGAGAGCCAGTACCCAACTGTTCTAAAACTGAGGATTAGGAACAGACGTCTGCAAATCTGATGCTTGCAAAGCTTTCCAAGGACTATCTCCTGTGTATTTCCAGCAGAGCTGAGGGGATGCATGGAGCTAAGGATTTAACATACCAAAGTCAAGATACCGCCAGAGAACCTGTCCCAAGAAGCAGCTCAACTACAATAAGGATGAGAGCAAGAAAAGAGTTAACATACACTCTGCTGGGTTTGTAGATGAGATTTGAAAACAAGCTTCCCTCACGAAGAGCTGAAGCAAGTGCAAAATGCTGAAACGATCAACAGCTCAGGACAACAGCAGTCCCCAAGTCACACCCAAGGCTCCCAAAGGGCCTGTCCAGAGGATCCGTAATGAGTGTGGTTTTTCCTTGCTCAGCAAGACACTATGGTATGCAAGTTTGCAAAGTTCAGGCTTAAGAGCCCTTCCTTCCTCCCTGAAGTCCCCTTGTGTGCCATGTCTTCTTGCAGTTCTTTTGTTGTTTTTTTTTTGAACAGGAGTCACAGGACTACTTCGCTGCAAGTGTGCTGGAGTACATGGAGCGTGCCATCACTTCCAAAATCAACATGGCTTCTGCTAGCATCTCAGAAAGAGATGGGCTTGACCCTGCATCCTCCAGATGGAAGACGGTCATCTGAGAAACTTGCAAGGAGACTGGGACACAGAGCACAGCTGAAAGGGGAAGAGGCACCAGAACAATCCCTGGCAAAGGCTCCAAGGTTCACAACAGGCTGGGACACAACAGCTTCCTATCTCATGGGTTTGAGCTTCCTCCTGCTGCAAACCAAAGTCCACCTGAGCAAACAGTCTGAACGGAGGGTTGGAACAAGATAACACTGCCATGCCACCTGGACAGCCATGCCACCCACACAGCAGCAAACAGCTCTTCCCTGTGCAATAGAAAGTTTGTTGCATCCGGATAGGTTTGGCATGCTCTGAAGAATGCCATGCTGGCCCAGAAGCTACTGTCTCCTGCTGAGAAGTGTGGGATGCTGGGCTTCAGCTCAGCAAGTATTGCCTCCCTGCAGAGAGGCCACCTCTCACACACACTGGGCTGGGAGGAAAGGCTCCTTTTACAGAAGGGCTGTTGTCAGGCCCACATCCAGCTGCCAGTCAAACACTTCCCACACCCCAAACTCACGTGCGCTCCCAAAGACAGCAGGAGTCCACCTAAGGAACTAACTGTACCCCACATGCATCATAGAGATGTGCCAGAGATACAGCCGATCGTGAGCGCCCCCATCCAGGAGTCAGGAACCTGAGATCTCCCCACTACAGCGACTCTCCTGCCCTGGCCCTGCCATGCAAAACTGTGATACTCGCTACTCAGCGAAGAGAAACAGCTCCTAGGGCAGCTGAGTGGGGGGAAGGCTTTGCCACCCATCCCACTAGGATCTCTACCACCTTTCTTCACCGCAGAGACAGCCCAGGTTACAGGTGTAACACCACTGGGGGCAACAGCCTGCCTCGCCTGAAGGGCTTGGAGCTATACCTGTGACACTTGCTCCGCAGAGACTGCAAACACACACCCCAACAATGCTGGAGGGTGGATGGACCTTCCCCTACACATGCAAGGGGACCCTCCACTCCTCAGCAACAGTTCTGGCTCCGGGACCCTCAGCCAGGGCTGTCCCAGGCTCCAGGTCAGTCCCAGGTCTGGAAGGACCTCGTGTACCGGTATCACCAGCACTCGTTCCGCAAACCACCACACCAGAGTCCCGACCTGCTCCTCTCACCAAGCCCATCTGCTGCCCCACGAGGTGCGAACGGCCAGAGGTCCAGCCCTGCAGTCCCGGATCTCCTCCAGCCCCGCCGGGAACCACCGCGGGAGAGCGGACCCGCACAACACGCGCTGGGTGACCCTACCGCTGCCCGCGCCGGGCCGGGGCACCACGGGAGGGGACGGGGCCTTCAGCGCTCACGTCCTCCTCGGCAAGCGGCGCATCCCTGCGAGCGAGCGAGCGCGACCCCCCGGCACCCTCCCGGCTCGCTGGGGACGCCTCTCCCGCGGGGCGGCAGCCCGAGCCGTACCTGTCTGAAGTCGGCCGTGAGGG
>VWZZ01003874.1:678894-799071 GCA_013399095.1 Psophia crepitans
GAGCAGCGTCCCCTGCACACACCCTACTCTGCCCGCCGGGTTCCGGGAGGATGGAGAGACGTCTTCTCCTGACACCTTCGGGACTCTCCTGCACTTGTTTTGGGTGGCTTCCCCCTGACCCGCCCCCCCCTCTTCTTGGGATGCACAAACTACCTACAAACTGCAGCTGGGAAGAAGGGAGGGCAGCACGCACAGCACAGCACAGCCCAGCCTGCCTGCACGTACCCACGGAGACCTCCAAACGCCCAGTTGCTGTGAATCGAGTGACGTCTGTGAGATCGCCCAGGCTCTCACAGGGCACTGTTACAGGGCTGGCGAGAGGCGTGCTGGATGTACTCCTGCCTCTGAGGGTGTAATGCAGGCCACTTCAGATGATTTTTCACAGCCATGTGGACCTGGGTCACTTCAGACTCTGCAGTTCAGTCAAAACCCTCCCAATCTGCCCTTCACCCACCCAGCGCTGCAATCACTTCCAGATGGGCAGATGCTCATGAAGGGCCCCTTTGATTTCAAAAGGTCTCTCTGCAAACACAAAGGTCACTGTGGCAGCAGGATCAGGGCCTCAGAGAAAGAGCTTTGCGAGGAGACGCACAGAAATGAATAGAAACAACCGTTTAAATCCACGCTTCCAGGCAGAGAGATCACTCTTACCCAAGTAGCACTTTTTGCTGGTAGACCTATCAAGTTTTAATCCTAAACTTTCACAGCCTCCCTCAAACAAATTGTTTCCTTGAAATACTTTTCAAGACAATAGCAGTGCTAAAAATAAAAGCTGAAGAAGCAAAAAAGTGAAGAGGTGCAAATGGAGGAGAAAATAAATGGCTCAGCTCAGACAGAAAAAGAGAGGGAGGGCCCACAAGGTAGAAACCTACGGGAAGACAGTTCCTCATGACAAAAGCTGCAAAGGGGAAGGCCCCACTCACAGTGTAGTTATTCAGAGGAGATTATGCAAAAAAACAGGAGGACCTCAGCAGGGGCTGGAAGGAAAAGTGCCATGAGGTCAGGCGGCACAAATAAGCCTTGCGAGACCTCCAGTCCAAAGGGCCACACTCACCTCTCGGCCCAAATAAGGAATCAACTTCACTTTTACACTAGAGTTATTTCAGGTCCATCAGCTTGCAACTGAGCCCCAAGCACAGCAGGGTCCCGTGCCTGTCCTGGGGCATAAGGCTGCATTGCCTGCAGCTCGGCATGTCTGTGGGAACATGTACTCCCAGCGACAGGTTTTAGCAGTGCCCACTGTGTACCTGGATCCTGGGGTGCAAGAGGTAGTTGAGGCCCATCCTTCACTGCATTGCTGAGCTAGCAAAGTTGGCTTAGAGTAAGTGGTATCATTTCTCTCCTGGTACGTCCTAGGGCAAAGGAAATCAGAAAGCAGGCAATCTGAGAGAGCTCTTTCTGAGGCTCAGCACCTTGTCAGGAATGCTGTAGTCCTGAAGACTGTAACTTGAACAACAAGGCACAATCTGAATCAGACCTGGGAATGGTAGGTTTGATCCCAGTCCCAAAATGACTGGACATACAGGCAAGGAATACTGGGCGGTGGGGAGGGGATTCAAAGCACTGGTAGGCAACAAAATTGAAAAGCAAGTAGCTCTTTAGGAGATAGCAGGGAACAGAAAAGTAATCAGGGAGCACAGGAGAGGAGGACTTTGCTGAGATTTGGAAGAAACTGAAAGCTGACAAGTGAACGGGACAGAGACTGCTGGTCAGCAACCCAGCGAGAGATACTTGAACACATCAGTGCCAGGTAGAGAGTTACTGAAGAGCAAGTACGGCTCAAAGACTTTGGGACAGGTCTGAGTGGCAAAAGCAGTACTTTAATGGTGTCAATCAGCCTCTTCTACCCTTGATGTTTGTAATATGGGACAGCTCTTCATTTATGTAATCTCTTTTCTGAACTATAGGAAAGGTGAAACATGCCTTACGGTTCAATGTTCCCATTGCAGGGCTGTGTTGCCTTTAGTTTTACTGAATGTCAATGGTCTGGGCCAAGTGCTTCTGGTGTGTGTGCACTGCAGTCTCTTTACTGGGAGGAAACTTCCATTAAAATACCTCAACCATGGCTGAGAACAAGGTTAAAGAAAAATACGCTGTTAAAACAAAACCCTCTCCGCTGTGCTTTGTTGTGAGGTTCCAGCAGGGCGGTGCGTGGGAGCAGGGGATTACAATCTGACATGGGGTTTGCCTTGGTGCTTTAGTCACATCCTTTGTCATCCCTGGGGAAAACCACAAATATTTAGCCAAGCTACAAATCTCGATTCCCTCTTACTTACCTCAAAACTTCATTTACAGAGGTTCAGCATCACATCGGCACCTTGGAAAACCAGGTAGGGATCAATGTCCACTAAGACCCGGACTCAAAGACAGCCCTTGCTGTAAAAGCTAGAGCCTTAGCAGGCAAGGGAAAAGTAAAAACAGGGTGTGAGAAGTCCTATAGCACCCCACACAAGGCTCTGTGGGTAAAGTGCTTGCTGGAGCCCTGCCTTCCCTGCATGCAAATTTACCAGGCAAACAGAAATGTTTGCAGCCACCTTGTCTTCACTGCTGACCAGCCACTTGCTGTTGCATGCATGCTGTCAAGCTGGATGATGCTTAAATACCTACACTATCTTCTCCCTTCATCCATTCCAGGAATACATCTGCCCTATTCCTCACTTCTCCTCGCCAAAAAACAATCCCTTCCCCTCTTAGTCCAAAAATCAGACTGCTGCAACTATCCCTTATGCAGTCTAGGATGCTTCTTGCCCAGCCACCTGAACAGGGGAGCATTTAAGACCAAAAAGAACAAAGGCCCTTTCCCCTCACTGTTTCACCCCATCGTGAATAATCAGTCAATATTCTAGAGGCCATTAGCATCTGAAGTTTACCCTCCCACGGAGGAGAAAGCAATAATTACTGCTACTTTCTCATCAATTTATAGTAAGGCTCTGTGGCCAGTTTTCTTATTATAACCATGAAACCAAGGTATTTGAAACACGCAGAAACAGTACCGCCAACACATCAAAGGCTGAGGGTGTTTATTGTGAATGACGTGTTACTCTAATAAACAACCTCAGTAATTCGGTGGGGAGCTGGGCTGTGCAAGGCTGGGCAGCAGGGAAGAGCAGCTTGCTGAGAACTGGTCTGCTACCAGCAACTCTCCGCATCCCTTGCCTTTGGAGGGGCAAGAGACATACCCAGAGTGGCAGGGAGAACGGGAGCCCTGCCCATGTCGGGTGACTGGAGGGCTGCAGGGGCCTTTCATGCAGGTGCAGCACCACACCTCTTCCAGATCTCAGCTGATCTTAGTCCCATACAACTCCAATGTTGCAGAAACAACCTTTATCACTGCCAGCACAGTTCCTCTCAACCTGCTCAATCAAGAACCACAGTGGTCCCCAGAAAGCACTAGGTTTTCCAAATTCTTTCTGCTTCTTCAAAAAGGCCTCATTTGCCATTTGGGAAAGAAGAGATCCAAGAGGTTGGTTTTGTCTGCGTGAGACCTCTGAGTGAGTGCAGCCATCCCTGCCGAACTGAGTGCTGATGGCTGAAGATCTTCGTAGAAATAAAAGTCCATCAGCTCAGACCTTCAGTGGATTTAGAGATAAAACTGGGCAAGGTCTGGGAGCAGTGGTCCACTTGGCCCACTGACCTGCCCTCCGACTGAGCCCCAAATCACATGTTTCCAGGAAAGCAACCAAACATCCTGCTGTGAACATCTGAAATAACAGCCCTCAGGGACATCTACTGACCCGGCTCAGTCAGAGGTTGGCTTTCACCCTGAAGCACATGGATTTAGATCCCTTCTAGCTGATTTCTTATGCTGATGTGATCAGAACTGGGCAGAAAATACAAAGCCTTGTCCTCTGTGGCTGTTAACTGGAAGAGCGGCTTTTCCGAGCACTGCTGCTTTTCTCCAGCTGCGGTCTTGGCTGAGGTGTCGAGGGACAGGCTCTTGCGCTGGAATTACATGGCCTACAAGACCACAGCTCAAAGTGAGGGGGCATGGCCTCGCAATGGACAGGGCGTGGGTGCCCGCTCCCCTCACACAATTATGGTCTTGGGGACACCAGCAAGAAGGAAATGCTGAGGGAGATGCTACTATGCCTGGGATTGCCAGCTCTGAGCTCTCCTTGAGATATCTGAGCATTTTCCTGGAAAAAGGAAAGTGGGGAAGGAAATGATACTGCTCCCTCAACACACAGTTGCTGCATACTTAGGGCAGTTGCTTGGACAGGGAAAACCCAGTTTGGAGCCTGACCTGGAGACTTGCATCCTGGGAGAGTACAGTCCTGGACACTACCATGCTGGGAGACTGTGCTTAGCTTCCCTATGATGGTGTGATATTGAGAGTACAGGAAAGAAACGAGTAAAAGTGTTATCTCACTAACCAGACTCCCACTGGGTATTCTGAAGAATCCAGTTAGTGAGATGGTCTCCACTACATTCCTTCTGGTGCTGACCTGGAAGAGGTTCATTGAACTCAGCACAGTTTATGCTGGAATGATCCCATTGGAAATTGGGGGGGGGAAAAACAGGTGGTGAGTTCTTGCTTCATATATCTAATTGCAAGGCTGACCAAAGTCTAGATAAAGCAACATCAGTGTTGAGTTAAGCAATATCCTTTAATACAAAAAGGATGTGAAGCTCCAATGCAAGACAAGCCTAGTAAAAGAGATATTACAAATCTAAGTGAAGCCCTCAAATTCTAAAGGGATATAAATCTAATTAAAGTGATATAAATCTAACTGAAGAAATACACTGTAAATCCAGCCAAAATGATATCCAAGGAAAGCAATGCAAATGCACTAGAAACACCATAAATAAAATCAAAGCAATATATAAGATGTAATGAAAGCAATCTGAAACCTAAATCAAGTGATATAACAGAATGATGTAAAACTAATTAAAGTGATTTATAAAATGGACATTTCAAAAAGAATCACGGCCCACAGAAGATGAGAATAGCAGAAGAGAGGGACCAGGATGGGTTTATGAGCAATAAAAAACACCTGAAGCTACAAAGAATAAAACAAGGTTAATTAGGTGCTGTGCTTCAGGGCTATCTCCAGTTGCAGAAGGGGTCAGGAAAGCTGCTCTTCTTTGAGTACAACCCCGAGTCACAGTCGCTTCTGACCCACGTTATATGAATGGCAAGAACGCAAAAAGGGACATCTGCATGGGGTAAATGTAATGTGGTGAAGGTAATGCCAGCGCTGCTCCGGGGAACCCCAGAGTCTTCCAGCCTAAGGTCCTGGGAGCTTTGGGGGATATTCAGTTAAGCAGGAGTTCGTGGGAATGAGTGTAATCCCCTGCATGGCTGAATGCACTCATCCGACTGTGGGACCTGACGCAGCAATGTGGGCTGGGAGAATCAGCCCCATGTCGAGGGTCAACTCTCAAAGCAGTTAAGAGAGACTGGAATCCATTTAAGCCCGAGGCAAAAAGTGAGGCACGTTTTAGCCATGCTTCGCAGGGTGCAGCGGTGCGGGGTGCACAGCGCCGCAGCGGTGAGGCCAACAGTCTGGAGCCGTCAGTGTAGCGGGAAGGACGAGCTGTGGGGGGCGTTGTGGCTTCCCCCTCTCCCCGAACCTCCACAGGGGTCCCACTGCCCTAGAGACGAGGGGACACGAACGGGGCAGCCAGCACAGTCCTGTCTGAAATTTCTTCCCCAGGAGGCTCACGTCCATTTCAAACTTTCCTGTGTACAGTGAAGCGACAAAAAGAAAACACAGTATTTGGGGATTTTTTCCCCTTCAGTTATGGGCAATGAGCCCCTCATTCCCACTTTGCCTCCCATATTTCAAGGCAGAACTGTCCCAAACCTGTGTTTGCAGAGGGAGACAATGGTTAATATTTTTCTCTTAAACTGAAAAAATCTTGGTAGTTTCCATTTTCATCCACACTTTCACATAAAATAAATGTCTAAGGATGTTTTAGTTTTCACTGAAGTGATTTAGTAATTGACCTAGTATGACCACAATACAAATAATTAATAAGACTGTTGCTTGTCTTTGGAAGAAAAATCAGTTTCAGAAAATAGTCAGATCTGCTCAAAATTCTGTCTTCCTTTAGCTAAAAGAAAGCTCTTTTCATTCTGAATAATAAAATGTTGTCAGTTCAGCTTTACAGTTGAGCTTTTCCCTTCCAATATTATTCCAAAGCAAAGTCCCGTATGTTTTATACTTAGAATTTCAAAATTTTCTCATGCTTGAAAGTCATTTGGCATTTCCGCAGCTGCAGTGGTCTGAATTTCATTTTTCCACAGTAAAGGAAAAAATCTATTTTGTGGAAGCTTACTGAAAAGCAGCAACCCCCTCCCTAAACTCCCATCCCAACAATCTAGGCTAGAAATCAGCCTGGAGGAAAATGCAAATATTTTTCTTGCAGATTTAGCTGGAAATGTTTCCTATGCTTTCCTGGAACATTAATGCAAAATTAGGCAGTCTGTTGGGCTGATGGGCCCACTGAATCAAATAGCTTTAACCACCCCCCCATCACCCCCCAAGTTTACCAAAATATCTATTCACTTCATCTATTGCCAGAGGCATTGCGTTCTGTATCACTTAATCCTACGGGGTCTTAAAACTCATTGAAAATAGTCTTGTTATTCTATTCTATTCCTTTTTTTTCCTCATCAAAGCCATGGGGGGTGTCTAACCATGGAGGTCGGCTTGAAACTGGTTTAATCAGCTGGGGATGACCAGGGGAGAGGGACCAAATAAGCCACCCTTATCACAGGAGCTTGCACCACACCTCTGTTTTAAGGTGACTCCAGCAAAACCTCACAGAGCTCATTACCTGGAATCGAGGAGGTGGGCAGACATTCAGCATCACCGAAATTCAAGCCTGATTTAGCCCAAGCTGGAAGGGATGAGACGTGACACTTGGAATTAGCAAACGAGCTGGAAACTGGAAAAGAGGTCTGGTGACTAACAGCTAGAAGTTACACACCAAATCCAGAATGAACTCCCAAGAGCCCTGGTTCCCACAGCAGCACATCAATGACTCCTGCGTTCCTTTGGCTGTTGGTAACCCTTCCAATTATTTGAAAACAGCAAGAAGCCTCAGCTGCAGTCTGTCACGATGGAGCAAATCATACCATTCACTAGAGTTATCCTTCTGTGCTAGATTTGTATAATTTTGCACTGAGAAGGATTTTGTCTCTACAATTAGTCCTACCCTGAAATCGGATGTGAGGGACAGTGCTAGTCCCTGTGAGCACAGGGGCCAGGACCAGCTCTGGAGATCCCACATAGTGCGAATGCAAGCTGGATCCAGTCCTGGGACTTAGTGGAGATTCACAACCAGGCAGTTTTGCATCCTGTTCTTTTGCTGATGTGCTCACAATCAGTATTGAATACAGGCGTTGAAATAATCGCAGTGATGCCATCAGCAAACAAAAGCCCCAGAGCCACAAACCAGTCACTCTATACTGTCACTAAAACCTTTCTGGTGGCTACAGGATGAGTGCTGTCCAGACCAGCCTGAAACACAGTGAAGGCACCTCAGTGCACGTGCACCATGTGTGCAGACGTGAAAAAGCATATGATAACCTAGAATGCTTTCAAAAATGATTAGGGCTAATTCAGGATGGGGAACATCACTGGTTATTATAGCAAGGTAGAAGATGGGGATGCAATAATGTTTGGAGAAGGATAAACCAGATTTTACTCCTGGGGTTGAGGCTCGGTCTTTGTGCTGCCTGCTGACAGCACCTGGCCAGTGAGATCCTAGCACTTACCTAAGAGGCCCAGGTCTTGCTGCAATAAATGTAGTAAGTGATGCAATTATTATCCAACCTGAAGAGATTGATTTAACGAGATAAGGTTAAAGCAGAGAATCTTGGCAGTCTGCTGAGAAATGAAACCAAAACTCAAACGCCAGGCTTGATGAATCTAGAGCAGACTGGTTTCAAAGTCCAAGCCAGGAGCCTATTCCTCTGAAGGACCTGGGGCGGTGGTTGGCTCTGGGAACCAGAGTAGCACAGCTTATGCAGGCAGCTCTTGAACTCAGAGGGGACGGATACCGTCAAAAAAAACGAATAGGGGACCTTGGCCACACAGGGAGTCTGGCAGTGATATCTATCATGGTTAAAAACGTGGGGATCTCCCCTGGGTGACACCATCTGCCTGCATGGCCTGTGCTGCTCATGGTGAAAAGGCTCTGCAGCCACCCTGCTCCCAGCCCAGCCTAGCAAGGGACAGAGCTGCCATGCTCCCTCCTGGAGCCACACTGTTTACCTCCAAGTCTGGGGAGGACATGACGGTTGAGTGTAAGAGCAACGCAGAGCTGCTCTACCTTACATGGGGCTGAGGGGCTGCTCCTTGTCTTCTTGGGAAGGCAGAGGAAGGTGTTACCTTTTCTTCCTCTGCAGGGAAGCCTGCAAGCTTCTGTGCAGCACGGCTGTGGCGATGGGCCTGCCAGTACCCAGGAGGGCTGTCACCTTCCCCCAGCTTTCTGAAGCGAAGCCAGCAGCAGTCCCTCCATGCTGTGGGCTTCCGTGGAGGAGAGGGAGGGGTAGAGCTGGTTCAGGTCCAGGTCATGGTGCTAGCTTCACCAATTGATCACAGCTCTTGACTAACACTTGCTGTAAATCTTTGCTAGGTGCTGCCAACAAGCCATCAAACTGAAGATGACAGAGAGAAAGCCCCTGTGCCAACTACTGCAGTCCCTCCTGCAGCTCCCACCCCCTGCTGCTGCTTTGGCTCCAGCTCCTGGGTGCCATTATCCTGACGTGTGGCTCCTGGAAACAGTCCACCCTCCCTCATCTCTATCTTCCTAGCTCAAGGTCCTCCTGCCTGACGTCCCTGCAGACAGTGAGATGGAGGCAGGCCAAGGGACAATCTGTTCCTCATTGAGGTCATCCTGCAGCTTGCAGCTTGCTGCTGATGTGGCGTTTGGGGGATGGAGCAAAAGAAGAAGAAAAAAAAAAAAGAAATAAAAAAATCTCTTCCTTGCCTGCTTTCAGTTGCAGTGCTGCCAGGGGACTGATAAAGCCTGAGAAGCACAAGACCAGCAAAGGAAACCTAACTCTTTCAGGTAACCCTTTACACCCCCACCATCCTGCTCCCAGACCAGTGGCTAAAAACCACAGCAACCCACCAGCTGGGCACAGTACCAGGACTTTAGAGGAATATTTTCCATTTCCCTAGGAGGTCTTTCCAAGGTCCTTTTCTGTTTTTGTCTCTCCCCAATTATTTCAGAGCAGGGGCTTGCTCCACCCCTGCTCCCAGAGGCCCCCCCATGCTGGGAACCTCTCCTTCCCTCCAGCCCAGCTGAGCTGCCGTGTCATTTTAATAACCCAGCTCTAAGCGCAGCTGCTGAGCTCAGACAGTTTCTCGGATTCTGGTGAAAAATCACAGCTGTCTGAGTTTCCTGTTGCTTTGCCTCCGCCCATTTGCCCCCCACTAAGGAGGTGGGGAAAGCAGGAATGCAAAAGCTGAGAAGCCTTCAGAGCTGGAAAGTTTTTTTCTTCTCTGCAGTGCCTCAAAGGCAAGATGCTTCAGCCTTCCCTTTCCGTGGCACGAGGGAGAAATCAGCAGCATCTTTTGCGAAGCTATCTGTTCCCAAATCCCAGAGCTCCCAACCCTCCCTCGTGAAAGAACTGGGCTCGGAATTTCACATACCCCAAAGTCCAAAGAGGCTTGGCTCAAGCTGTTACTCTGGAGTTCAAGATGTGTCTTTCAGTTACGCTGTGGAGTAAAACCAGAGTCCACTATTAATGATTCATGGAAGCAGAGACACGTAAACGAAAACAGGGCACGAGCTCTGGAGTAAGACACAGCTACCGCGGGGAAGAGGAGTGAAGTCCCCTTTGTGTACCCAAGGCACTGTGGCACGAAGCTCAGAGCTTGGCTAAGGAGAGAACAAGATGCTCCTGCTTGCAGCTGCCCTGCAGCACGCCACAAACAGCGTGATGTATTCTCTCAGGCCCGAGACTCTTGGTGATTCGTGGGCTGCCCAGTCTGGAAGTGGAAGTCTGCAGCCCGGAATTCATTGAGCAGCTCGTAGCACTGCAGGAGAATCACATTATATTCCCTTCGCAGCTCGTGGGGTGGGATTGCGAGGGAACGACAATCTCTGACTGGGATGGAGCCACGAAAGGGTTAGGGCACTCTTGTCTGTATTAGCAAAAAAAGAGAGACTTTTTGCTGGAGGTAAGAGGCACTAACCGCAGCAGGAGAGAGACAGAGCCTGGCACTTTGCGCTCTGCCTGCCCGGAGCAGAGGCCCGGGAGCAGAAGCTCATGCAGCACATGCTGTTCCCTGACAGGGCGCACGGAGGGGGCCCGCTCCCTGCAGGCACGCTCAGAAAATGTTTTTGCGATAAGGGGCTGGGTTAGTGGGGAAAGCTGCACCCCCAGGGATGCCAAGCAAGTTCGGAAAAGAAATCTCCCCTTCCTTTGCAGTGACGCCCCCACCAGCTGCCCCAGGGCCCCGCTGGGGGCCTGCCCCAGCCAGCCAGTGCCGGGGGTTTCCCTGGCCCTGAGCAAAGCTGCTCCCCTGAGAAGAGGCCAGCCCAGCTGTACCAGGAGATGAGGAATGACCCCTGTTCTCCAGCTCCAGGAAACCGTCCCACTGGTTTATGATTCATGGTTACAGGAGTGTGGAGGCTGGTACGTGCATGCAGCCTCTTGTGTGCTAATCACAACCGAGGATGGGGGAGGTGGGAAGCGTAGGGGGATGAATTCCTGTTCCCTGGTATGAAGAGATCCAGACAGGCTGCTGAGTCAGCGCAGGGTCAGCAGGGTGAGGCCAGACAGGCTTTGATTCCCCCCGCAACTGGCTTTCAGCTGGTGCCTTCCCGCCACCCAGCTCAGCCTCTAGCATAGGAGCCATGTGTACAAGGGGAGCTAGCTTATCCCTTCGCTGCTCTTTCTCGCCGTAACCTTAGCTGGAGCCCTTCCCCACAATCACGTGGCGAACATGGCTCCGTTTCAAGGGACAAAGTGCAGGAGTTTCTCATTAACAGAGAATGAAAACTGTCTGCTGTAATCCAGCTGCAGTAACTCCATTGGAGGAGGGGAAAAAAGTGCTGTGGGGGAAGAAGGAGGTAGGAAAGGAAATCAAACAGGCACAACTGCCTTATAAAGCCTGAGCCAAGAAGTCTGAGCTTTGTGGTCTTGCCCTTGTACTCCTTTCCCCATGCATTCTGCCAAACTCCCGCTGACCCCAACAATGTCATACTGGAGAGGACATTGCTCTGCTCCCTGAGCCTCTTGAGGGACCACAGCTGCAATGACCTTGACTTCAGCATAACTCCCAGCAAAAACATCCATCTGGGGCTTCCCTGTCTTGCCCAGACGCCTGCACCCCATCCCAGGATGTCAGGAGCAGGAAGAGCACTGCCTTCCTAAGGTATTTAGGAGTAGGGTTGCTGCAGTGTTTACATCTCCCCCTTTTCTGCCCCCAAAAAGAAGAAACTGAGATTTGATTTCCCCGAGGCAGCTCCCAAAGAATTTACCCGGCATTCAAACAAAAACGCCTCTTTTTTCCCACCTACACACTTGGCTGCAAAACTAACCTCTCGCTCTACAAGAGGAAAAAACCCCACATTGTTAGTGAGAGCCCACTACTGCCAAACAGACGGACCCATGTGGGCCAGGGCTGGGAGTAGGAGTGAGACAGGGAGGGAATCAAGTGGCCCTTCATCTGGTGCCCAGGTTGCTTGGGCTGGGAATGATGCATAGTTAGCATAACTGGAAAGGTCAAGTTTCCTAACAGCCTGCCTGACGAGGGGGATCTTCCTTCTGGGGAAATCAAGGGACGAATAAGGAGGAGCATCAGATGAGCAAACAGACAGATGGTCATTGACTTCCATGTGGCTTTTTCATACTGCAGGGGAAAGGAAGTATTACGTTAGGACATGCTATGTGCATCACGTAACCTCGCGAGAGGATGGGAGAGTGACCCAGCCAACCTCCTTCAGCAGCAGCAGATTCCTGGGACCTGGAGATGAAGGAGCAGACAGGGCAGAGATGGAGGTGGGGAACTGGGTGGCTGTAGGAGAGATGGGGTGACAGCACAGGGCAGAAGGGAGAATGCTGAGTTTGGATAAAGCAGGAGCACTGTTTTCCTTCCACTGCATTGTCTCAGCACCAGAGAAATCCAGTCCCAAGGAACTGTGTGTGTTTGTGATTGTTTATGGTGGAGTGAAACAACTTGCTTTCCTTTTACCCCCAACACATACATTCAGTCACTGGCACTTTAATGCAGCAAGCTAATCTAAACTGAGCAAGGATCTGCCAGCATCTGCTGCAGCTTCCCTCATCCTCCTCTCCTCAAGGGAGGTTACAGACAGTAGAATCCTTGTGTTGTCCTCCCAGCAAATGCCTCTGCTTTTCCCCAGGAAAAGGTGGTGGTGTTGGGTAGGGTGGCATACTGTTCCCTTCCCTCCTCCTGGTAGAACCTCTTGTTGAGGGTGAAGGGCAGGTTGCAAGAGACAAAGCCTCGATCCTATTGCCATGGAGATGTTAATTCAAGCTGAGTTCAAAGGAAGTTGTTCCAGCTAAAGCTAACAAGCCTGGCAGGAAAGCCCCGCTGTCAGTTGAAAGAGGCCAGCTTCTCCTAAAAGGGGGAAGGAGGGGGGGTCAGAAAGAGGGGCCCCATGCGAAACACAAGCTCCAAATAAATACAGTCCTATTCCTTGCCTTTGAGCAAAGCCACCAGCTGTGAAGCAAGACAGTGGAAGATGCCAGGCAGTCTTCCCATGCCCCTACAGAATGGCAGCAAGGGACGGAGTAGCTGAGAGCAGCCCCTGCCGCCCAGGGCAGATGTGCTGGGCATGCACCCAGGCTATCACAGCGCGGCTGCCAGCTGCTGGGCCCTGCCCGTGTTGTCCTGCCATGGTGTATGCTGCTGCTGCCAAGTGCTAGTCCCAGGCAAGGCTGGGTGCCTCCTGCCACGGACCAGCAAACATGAGAGGCAAGGGGGAGAGGGAACCCTTGGCACTGGTGGCATGCAAGCATTAAATCACCATGTGATAACCAACACCACCTTTGTGAGGCTGCAAGGGACTGCTTGAGGGCAGGACAGCTCTAGGTTAGCTTGTCGGCGAAGTCATTCAGGTTTTCATATAGCCAATGCAGTTTCAGGTTTTAGTGGAAGTATTACATTTGGTGTAATGATTAATCCTGGCAGGTGAGACTTGAATACCTTGTGTTCATGCCTGGTCTTTAGGGAATGCCTTGTCTCTGAGAGCGGGGGTGAATATTCAGAGCCCCTCTGAGAATGGGTGGGACTGACCTGGTTATTATTCGACATTACCAGAGGGCACAGGGTTCCATATAGAGTGTCTGAAGGCAGGTATGCTCTCCTACACTAAACATCCTTAAACTGACACTGAGGAAGTGACTCGTAGGGGTGCGAGAAAGGTGGAGGCCATAGTCTGCGGTGGACAGGAGAGAGTGCAGAGCTGCAAGGTCAATAAACAGCTCTAAAAGATGATGAAGCAACCAGCTGCCAACCCCCTCCCCTGCCCTGCAGGAGCACTTTGAACATCTACCCTGAGTCAGAGCAGGAGTGGGCCTGTTTAGTGCAAGATCTGGAGGAGAATTATGAGCAGCCCAGCTTAGTATTAGAGACATTAACTGTGGTTTTGGAAAAAAAAAAAAAAAAAGAACAAACAGAAAACCCAAACTCAGAACAGACTCTTCCAACTGAGCTAGAATATCTTCCCTTCTGCTTCTCCGGTGCCAAGAGGCGAAGCAGGCGCTGGAGTCAAACTGCTCCTTGCCAGCCAGGGCAGTGAGAGGAAGAGAGGAAGCTTTTGTCTGTACCAAGCAGCCCTGGAGAAACTGCTGGCTGGCTGAGAAAGGCCATGAGGGAGTCTTCTGCAGTCCCTGGCCACTGCTGGACCCTGAGGTGCCTGCAGGGCTTGCAGGAAACTGCTAGCAGCACAGTTCCCCTCCTGTTCTCCCTTCCCCTCCTTCCTGCCTCCGTTGCCTTCCTTGCTGCTTCTCTGCAGCCCCTTCCTTCTCTTGGAAGCTCACTCTGCTGCTGGGCTCAGAGCTATTGCCAGGAGAGTGGCAGGGAGCAGTGAGAAAGCACTGACAGCCAGTTAGTACTGTGGGTTTCACATCCCACTGGTTTAGCAAGATTTGGGTCCTCTCCCATCTCTTCCTTTTCTTTCATCTTCCCCTGCTTCTAGGCTGTAGCTTGAGGCTGCAACTGCTACAAAACCAGGAGAAATTTGCTAACGGACAGAGAGCAAGAAATGTTTTCTCTCTCCTCTTAACTTTTTCTCTCCTCCTTTCATCATGCTTTTCCCTTTTTCCTGCTGCTTCCCCCTCTCTCAGACTCCTTCCCTTGCCAGCTGGCTCCTCTCCTCCCATGTCACTGTTAGAGCACGAGGGGCTCCCTCCTGAAGCAGCGCTGACTTTTGGCCCTCTCAGCAACATGCCTGAGCAAGAGGAGAGAAAGTAAGGAAAAGGGGAAGGACAACCCGGGGTTACTGTGAGCTATTAGGGCAGCAAGAGTGAGAAAGAACGGGCAATGAAGCAGAGGAGACGACCTGAATATGCTAGGGTTGGAAATAACAGTGGTGATACTTGGCATCTCTCTAGCCTCATTCGTCTCTGTGCCATAATCTCAGGGACAGGGTCACAGCACGCCCACGGCCACACAGCCTGGTGGTGGGAGAGCCAAGAGAAGGAGCCGGAAACCGGACTGAGGTATGAACCGTCTCTTCACTGTGCAATTAGGAAACCTTCAGCCAGTGAAGGGCATTGCTGCCACCAGTGAGCCCGACACCCCCCGCCTGCTCACCCTGCCACGGGCAAAGCGGCCAGGGCGCTGCTGAAGGAACGGGCTGCACAGTGACCTCCCCAGTCACTCCCCAGCTGGGAGTGGAAATGGGGAGAGCTGGTTCCCAGCTGGGAACCTGCACAATTAAATCACAGGGCAAAGCACCTCTGTGGCCACTGCTCCCAGCACAGGCGTACACGTAAGCTGATCAGCAGCACTGTTTCTCAGAAGCCCTGTCTGCTCCTCCAGGAACGGGAAAGGATCTACGGGAGCAGTATTAGGAGAAACCGTGTCACACACACACACTTCCTCGAAATAGCTCGTGTTTCATCCTAAGGCAAGCTAGAGAGGTTTGTTTGGTTTTCTTTTCTCAGGCTCGATCTACAAGTTGAATTATTTTAGAAAAGAAAACTTGTTAGAAAAACAACTAGTCTGTCCTAGGCAGCCACAATTAGTTTCATTTTCCATTTATATGTAGCCTTAACACTTCTCTCCTGCAAAATTTGCTCTGACATCCTGCTGAGGAGGGAGGTAGCATTTCTGTAGTCATCTACAATAATCTCTTCCCACTCCTTCCCCTTTTTAATTGCAGATATTAAATTAGGTGCTCTGGTCCGGTGATAATGCTGAGATGACACAGATTTGTTAAAAATCCTGATGAAGGATCCGTGATTTCCTCCAGTCTTCTAGAACCAGAGGCAGAAGCTATTTCCCTACACCACAACCCCACCAGAAAGAGGGCTCCAAGTTTTGTTTCTACCAGGAACTTGGCAATTTCCCTTTTAATACCTTTGCCTTTACTTGCCTCACATTTAGCCCTTTCCCCCACAGATGATTAAGTCCTTCTGAGGCAATATTTAGACCTGTCTTAATCTCTACCCCATACTGACTGCAGAGCATCACCATTTCTTCCTTCTTTCCTTGCTCCTTTTGTTCTTCTGCACCCAAAGAACTTAGGGCTGGTTATTTTAACCCTCATTGTGAGGTTAGTCATCTTGGGTTTTGAAAGCTGTCATTGATTCCTCCACACGCCGACCTCTAAGCTGCTGCTTTCTCTGCTGATCTGGCCTGTTTCTACATCCCTCGCAGGCATTCTGATTACTGTTAGCATCCTTTTGAGGTGGTTATTCATCTAGCTAGAACTGGAAACCTCCCTTGGAAGGTGACCCCACCCCCCACCTCTCAAACATTCTGACTTTGTTTTTTTGACTTAGAAAAATCGCAAGCCTCCTCTGAGCTCCTGAGTCCAATTTTCATTCCTGTGGATTTCGCTCAGCCAACAAGGATTTGCCTATTTGAAATCAAGAACCTTATTTGCAGGCTTTGTTTGTCTTTCCATTTCATTTTAATTGAATCAGCAGTAAATCTCTGAATCCAAGGTTACTTTCTCAGTACAGTGCCCTCACTGCTTATCAAAACCCAGTCCAGGGCAATCTTTCCTCACTGGTTCAGTGAACGTTGATCACATACCAGAATATATTCCCTACTGTTATTAGTGACATTGATTTTTCATGCTAAATAAGAGACTTTCACTTCCTGAGTACGAATGCATTTTCTCAGTTCGTATCAGGTGAATAATTACGCAGGACTCTCTGTCCGTGTCCCAGTCTGACCCTGGAAGTCTATAGCACAGCCCCCTCACAATGCCAGGACCAGTCCATCTTTCTTTCTCCACCAATCTTAAGTCTAATAGATTTCTTTTATGGCATCTCAAGGCTTGGAGAATTCACACGATAAAGCTTTGTATCACCCCTTCCACCATATAGAAGTCATTGTAGTTATTTCAGATCTTGTCTGAGCAAGGTTTCCAGCTAGCCTGCTGTTTCTGCACCTCATCAGACAGATGTTGCATTGCATGGTGCAATACTTCCTCTGCCTGGGAAGCAGAGCACGCTGCAAATGGTAAGGAAATGCGGTTCCCTGAACTAGGGATCCACTGAAACCAGGATTCAGCACAGAATGGGCAAGGCTTTACCTTCTCTCTCACTTCTAATTCCTCCAGCTTCAAAAAGCAGAGTTAAAAAACCAAGGGTCTATGTTTAGATCTTAGTTTCTGTTAAATTTTCCTGTCAGTCACCGTAACAGCAACTACTAGATTTACAGGTGCAAAGGGCAATAGTACAAAGCATGGCATGCTTGCTCTAACATGTGGCAGGGGTCATGAAGCGGTACAGAGATTTGCTTCAGTGTCATTACATCACTGCAAGAAACAAACCAAAGCAATCAGTGCAGAACACCAAGAGGATTTTATTTTTCCTCTCTTTAATTTGTATTTGAGTTCCTCTCTAAAAATCTTCCCTTTCCCCTTCTGATGTTTCTCCCCCTTCCTGGTCTTTAAAGCATTACT
Source organism: Psophia crepitans (assembly GCA_013399095.1). Classification (NCBI taxonomy): domain Eukaryota; kingdom Metazoa; phylum Chordata; class Aves; order Gruiformes; family Psophiidae; genus Psophia; species Psophia crepitans. The sequence goes on from VWZZ01003874.1 coordinate 695,971, forward strand.
TCAGCCTGAACGATACTCTTGGCTTACTGTAGCACTGGCTCCTCTCAGGAGGAGCCCTTCTGGCTGAGCACACCGTTTGTGGTCATTCGTGGTGCTACTTACATGGAGAAAGGAAGAAAAAACACATCTTTGTGAATTATGAGTTGAGAGAAAAGAGAGACAGAAGCAGAGTGGGGTGGGAATGTGCCCATCTGAGAAAGCCAGGCCAGCCCAGCCCGCGGGAGGAATTAGCACAGTGCTCACGGAGAGGAACGCTGCTCAAAGCAAGCCGCGAGGGTCTGCAACAAAGCCTTGTAATGGAAGAAGACGTTGGACAGACTTCTGGAATGGGTGCACGGAAGCTGTGCTACCAGCTGGGAGACTAATTTAGTTTCTGTTTTTTTCCCCTTCTCCCCATCCTCCCTCCTTCTCTCTTTGAATAGGAGAGCAATGCGGCCAAGGGCTCAGCTCCTGCCAGATTGTACAGGCTGGGACGGGGCAGGCTGGGTCACTGAGCGGAGGAGTAAACATCGGGGCAAGCTGAAAGGGCTTTCTTAGCTGTGCTTGCGCTAAAATGCTGAAGAGCACAGGGAGCACTCGAAATCTCCAACAGGTTGCAGCCTGTCTGCATCCAGCTACTTTACCTGTCGTGAAGTAGAGCACCCCAACGACTGCTCTAAATCCCACAAGCAGCCGCGGCAGGTAATGAAAGCAGACACAGGTAGGGGCTGAAGCTGGCAAGTGCTCTGTCATCTTCCTACTGCTTAGCACAGCAGTACTCTGCTCTTTGACTGGTGCCCAGCAGCAGCATTCCAATTTTGTCATCCCCAGTACAACTGATCTCCCCCCAACACAGCCCGTGTCGTACCCTGATGCACTTGATGAGAGATGCTGTGCCAGTGGAGGTGCCATCTTTTGGAGTAAGATGTAAAACCGACTGTCTGACAGCCTAGCCTATAAAAGGTCCATTGGCAGCTTCTGCCAGTGTTATCTTCTTCCCTCAGCCAAATTCCAGGTTAGAAACTGAACAAAGCAGTAGTGATGAGCTGCCAGTATTTTAATGAGCAGTTCCCACAGACACCTTCCTACCTCTGCCTGTGATGAAATTCTGCAGAGCAGGTGCATGTGTGTGCTCCCAGAAAGGGAGCTGTATTTACTTCTCACTTGTTCAAACAGCAGCAGTTACAAAAATCCTCTCTCATAACCATCACTCAAGCAAGGAAGTGGCTTATTTGGCAAGGAAACTGTCATCAGGAGCAGTTTGCTAGAGATGTTTACACTGTGTTTCTGAGGGTATAATGAGTGTGCTGATAAGATAGTGCAGGAACTAGCTGACTTGAGTGAGGGTAGGATATGTTGATGGGGAAGCTGCTAGCTGTGTTCTGCAAGGAGTTTGGGGAACTAGCCTGCTGGCACCCTGCAGAAATAACAGCATTTACTCTTGAGCATTTATTTCAGGCCACTTAGGGAGAAGGTCTTTCTAGGACAGAAAAGCAGAACTGTGAGAGCTGGGATTTCCAGGATCGTGGTTTTCTCCCCCAGGAAGGAAGCTGGGGTATTTTCCTTGCCGTAAACCCAACTATCCCTTCCCAGCATCTGGGGCATTCCAGCAGGGAGTAGGTGAAGAGTAGTAGTGTTAAACCCCCGAGGAGCCCTGGGTACCTCCTGAAAATGAGTCATGAAGGCACTCACCCTACCAGCCCCACTGGGGACCCTGCAGGACAGGCATGGACCAGGGGAGCAGCACAAGGAGGGGCTGGCTCCAACACAGGGAGATGATCATTGCTCCTTCTGTGCTTTGGGACCTGGCTCAGCAGCTCTCCTGCACCCCTGGGCTGGCTGTGTTTCAAGAGCAGTGGATTTACCTTTCTAGCAGAGTGCAGAAAGGCCAGGGAGGTTATACCCAGTAAAGCTCCAGTCCTGTCCTCTGCCCCTGACCTCAACACAGGCACGGGAAGGTCCTTCCTCCTCCCTCCCTCAAAAACATCCAGAGAAATCAGGAATGGACACATCCCTCCAGGATGTGGACCTCTGCAAGTCCACGCATCCACCCTCCCACCCAAATGGGATTGAGAGAACATCCCTCGACCCCTGCTGAGCCCCAGGCACTGGCTTCAACCCTGCCAGGGACAGAGCTCGGCCAGGACGGGCAGGCATAGCGGGCTGGCCGCCCTGTCCGGGAGGAACTTTCCAGCATGCCCACATGTGGAGGCCCCTTTCCCTGCGGGGCTCCCGACACCCATGTGCAGGCCACGGAGGACACCTAGTGGCTGGCAAGCTGTGCCAGGGTGCCCTCGCCCCACAGCACCCTGCCTGCTGGGACCGGGGCAGTGGACTGCTCTGAAGATGCTCGCCCCATCGCTCACCCGGGGTGGGAGCGGCAGGGCCGAGGGCTGCTGCTCTTCGCTCTGAAATCCCCTCTCCATCCGTAGTCTCACGCAAGCCCCGGGCCCAGGGAATTCACGCAGTCCTGTGACACAGCGGGGGAAAGTGGGGCTCAAGCACCTGAGGCATCCTCCTAGCCCAGGTCCCGGCACAAGCAGGCTGTGTGGGAGATTATTGGAATGCTACGGGCATACGGATGCAAAAGGTCAGCAAGGAGGAGTAAGCACCTCCCTGTGTACTCCCAAGCTGTGCTTTCACATATCCCCAGTATGCTGCAGGGCGTAGGGATGGGCAGGGTGGGGGGAGCTGGGATGGGCCGGAGGGTGCTGGAGGAGACTTGCAGCCACAAGCTAGGGGAGAGGGGATTTGGGTGGCCAGTAGGGCTACACAGGCTAGCCTGCGGTCTCCCCCTGCCCAAACTGGGATGCTCATAAAGTCCTGCTCTATAAAAAAGACACTAAAACTGTGCTGGGAGAGACCTCCCCAGTCACCATTCCATTTTCCCTTACTACATGGGCAAGACATGAACACTGAGTCCATGAAAAGGTGGGCGCTAAAGCCCTCCAGGTGCGAACCTTCCAGGAATGTCCAACAGACCTTCACCCATCAGAAACACCCTCTTACAAATCAACTGCTCTTCAACTAGGTGGTGAGCTGTGCGTGCACAGGAGTAAAGGTGTCCTTTGTGTGTGTCCACACATACACGCTGCCTCTCACCCCTTCCTGCTGCCATGGGGCCGGGATCTCCAGGAAAGCTACAAGCAAGTGGGTAGAGGGCAGCCCAGAGGGCAGGATTATGGATGCCAGGGCACAAGGAGACAGGCAGGGAGTGCGAGGCAAGGGCAAGTGCGCCCTTTCCTGTACCAGAAGAGAGCTGCAGCTCCCCCGGGCCCGCAGCTTTCTCACCCAGTCTTCCTCCACCCCCTTGGCTTTCCTTCCTGGGTGCCAGCCAGCCCCATGACGCTACGTTAGGCTGCGTTTGGACTTGATGGAGCCTCAAACTTAAATGCAATTAACGTAATAAAGGCCAGTAGCTGGTGCCTGCATGGAGCCAACTGGAGCAGCAGGGACTGCTCCCTGAGTTGCCCAAGCTCCAGATGTTCCCTGCTCATGCACAACAAGCAACATCCTTTCTCCACTCCCTGGCATTCCTGTGGCCTGTGGAGCTGCAGTGCCAGCAAAAGGCCTGGGAATCTCCCCCATTATTTTATCCTCTTTCACAACTATACCACCAACGAGGAAGCCAAATCCTGCCTCTCTCCCAGCAGCTTGCTGCTGGAGGAGCAGGCTCTGACAGGACGCAGCAAGGTGGGGAGGCAGGAATGCATGAGCTTTTGGGCCCTCTGGGTGCTGGGCACTTTCCAAAGCCCACATGCAGCTGCAAAAGAGTTTTTCAACCTGACTGGCCCTCCTGTTGTGTGGGGGCATGCAGTCGTAGTGACAGTGCTGGCTGGCATGCACAGGCTGTGGCAGATGCCTGGCCTGAGGCTTTGCCCCTTGCTGCTGGGGCCCGTGTCCAGTCTGCTACCCTGCACCTTATTATGGGCACTTAACTCACCACATACAGCTGCTAACACAGTGACAGAGCTGCCACCAGGTCTGGAGGAGAGCTCCACATGCAAGCCACAGAAAAAGCCCTGCCCTGGGGAGGTAGGTGAAAGGATGGGATAGACAGGCAGGCATCCATGGGCAAGGATGTGGTGGGTGGCCATGCCTGTGCCACCAAGAAACCTATTCTCTTCCCTGACTTTGAGTTAGGTCCTGCTCCGGTTCCTTGAGCTGGAGAACCCTTCAGAGGTTTGTTATGCTGCGCGGGGGTGGAAAGGGGAACACCTTTTTCTGCCACCAGGCCACGTAGTAGTGAAGCAAAGGCCCCAGAGCAGTTGGCAGGAAGAGGGAGGCTGGTTACGTGGAGGCTGTGAGTGGGATTCAGGGTGCAGGTGACCCTCTGGACTGCCCAGAGCGGTGAGGATGCATCTGGAGAGAGGCAGGAGCTAGGACAGAGAGCTGAAATAGCAGGATGAGAGGTGAAGTCTGAGCTCCTGCCATTTAGCAGTGGGGCTTGGAAGAAGGTGTAAACAGGTGCTGAAGGACTGTGAGCTCAGTGCCAGTGATGTAAGAGCTACCGTGATCGGCCTGTCCCCAGATCCTTTCCAAGGCAAACATCAGACATTTTCCATCAGACAGTGCTCTCCTTGGATGCCAAATTTCACTCCCATTTCTGCAAGCCAGGACCAGTGTCCACATGCTCCAGTTGAATTGCAAATCCCTTCTCAAGCCCCAAACACTGAGCCACCCCTGACAGGAGCAGATAAGAGACCTAAGAAGACAAGCTGTGTCAAGGACTGCCTGTCCCTTGCTCCCATCTCCATCTGAATGCCAGCAACCAAAATACAGTCTCTGTGCTGCTGCCTGGAGAAAAGCAGCCTTGCTGGCCTTCCCTGCAGCTTGCTGATCCTGCTGTTTTCACCTGGAGAAGGGGAAGCCACGGGACAGTTGTTTCCCAGGCAGTTGCCACCACCATAAAACCAGAGGGTGGGATTTGGCTGCAGAGGGATAATGCTGACCAAGGGCAAGCAAGTCCAGGCAAAGCATGCAGCACAGCGCTGCTCCTGATGAGTAAGAGTGGTGGATGCTAACACTCCTCGAGTTCTGGTCCTGACCCTTGCCCTGCCTTGGCTTCTGTCAAGTTATCCTGTATTTATGGCAATGAGTAAGGGAGGTTCAGGCCCCAAGTTCACTCTCTTATCTAATTCTTATATTTCTCTCCCAGGATTGTTCTGACTTTTTTTCTCCTCCTTTCTTTTCCCAGTGTTTTCCCTCCCATCTCTCCCCATTCCCCTCTGCCTCATTTTTCTTTTGCTATCCTATTTTTTCTTCTGTATTGCTAGAGGAAGGGAAGAGGGTGGTAAATCAAGAGACATGCGCACACATACACACACTGGATATTTGTCTTGCTCAGTCACAGAGTGAATAAGCACCCTTGTTTCAACATGTTTTCCCATTTAACTTCCCAGGGGCTTTTCAGAACAAGAATTCCTCTGAACAACCAGACACAAGAGCTGAGCTCACAGTCATTTGCTGTGTGTAGTGGCCTCATTCCTCAGGCTTCCCCCTGTCCTGAACTCCAGTTTCCAGGAACCCAACAATGACACAGACCAGGGTCCACCCACCGCCTCCCCTAAAGCCTCCTGGGCAGGCAAGGGAAGCCCAGTGAGGTCAGGTTGCAGCTCCCCAAGTGCTGAGCTGTCTTCTGGCATGACAGAGCAGCAGCCCTCACGCAGGCAAAACCTCTGACAAAGGTTCTACGCAGGGCAGAAGCTACAGGCAGCCGAGACCATGCCTGCTGGGGTTCTTACACATCTGTGGGACTGCTCAGACCAGTCCTGCTGCCCTGGGTGGGTGATGGCTCCCCATCCCTCTGAGTGACTTCCCTGCTGGGGCCCCATCTCAGGAGGCTGAGCCTTCCGCAGAGAGAGCTGACTCCAGACAGCGAGGCTGTTGCAAGAGATGAAGAAAGATTCAGGGATGATGACACTTGCTCTTAGCAAGGAAGACACTGACCAGCAGTAGAGCTGTTCCCACAAGCCCACAAGCTTGCTGTCTGGAAGAGCCCCTCACTAGCACCTGGACTGTGAACAAGCACAGTGCAAGGGAAGGAAGTGTCTACCTCCTCTGCCCCACCTGCAGCATGCTCTCAGGGCAGAGGTTGCCCCATCCTGCTCTCCCTCCCACCATGCTAGGCTGGTTGGTGGCTTTATAGACCTGGACACATCAGAAGGGACAGAGTCACAGTTTCTGTCTCAAGGCCAGGGCAAGGAGTGCTCCTCCACGCATGGCTGTCTGTGCTGTGCTTGCTGGAAACAACCGCTGCCTAGAGGGAAGCTTGGCTTGATATTGCCTAATACAGAAGATTTCAGAGTAGTTTGTGTGTTAAGGAAACTCTATTAATAGTGCTCTGCTCTTTTTCTTCTTTCCCTGACTCTCCTTGTTCTGCTCTTCTTTACAGAATCATAGTAACATAGAATCATTAAGGTTGGAAGCGACCTCAAGGATCATCTAGTCCAACCATGTTTCCCCTGTTTCTCTCTACCTGCCTCCTCCAGGCTTGGCACCATGAGTCACACGTTGTCCCATTAGCCTCACCTATTTTCACTCCTCTCCTCTCCAGGGAGCTAGAACTTTCATCTCGTGAAGGCAGACTCTCTGCACTGACATGGAAGCTGGGGAACAGCTGTCGACCAGGAAGAACACAGATGCTTGGAGAGGGGGCACAGGGAACCATGGGATTGCAGAGAAGGGACCTTTAGAAAGGGACTACAGAGGAGCAAGTAGTGATGCTCCTTATAACCACCTTTTGGGATCCATCACCAAATGCTGAGCTTCTTCCAGGTCCATTAGCATGGAGCCTCTGGACTCAGCTTGCAACATCCACCCTGCCTATAGCACATGATGGGGACTTGTCAAGTCCTTCCCACCACAAATAAAACTTTTACCAGTGGTAGCCTCAACCCCCTCCCATCCTGGGCTCCATGCCACAGCACCTCTCTCCCAGTCTAGGACCCCAGACAGCTATATGACAAGCTAATTAACACAATTCAGAGGGAGAGAGACTGGCCCACTGCTCAGGGAGGAAAGGAGCGTACAACAGCCCCGCTCCAGATACACCCTAGTAGCCTTTCTCATCTGCTGACGTACTGTGAGGACACCTCTTCAGTGCCTCAGCTAGTGAAACTGTATCTCACGGATTGGTAAAATAGGGTCTAGAGGGGAAACATGCTTTTACGCAATGAAGCAGGAACAAAAAGGTCTCTGGGGATTTCCAGTCTGTCTTTGCTTTGCTGGAAAACCAATGTTTTTCAACTTTGGCAGGCCTTAGTTTCCTGAGCCTTAAGATGAAGATGGCATTCCTCTGCCTTGCAGAGTCTGATGCTCAGCATTTTTTGCTGAGATGCAAACCCATGGAAAACTAGACCTAACAAAGTCATTCTTGCTGCTGAAGACAACAGCAGATTATGCTAAAAGTTATAATTTCCAAGCATCAGAGAAAAAAGAGCATCCTTGCAGAAGAGTACCCGAAGAGATCCTGGAGGCTGTAGACCCATGCTAGCACCTATATCCCAGGACCAAATCTTTTTCCAGAAGGAGTACAATCTGCTGCAGCTGTCCAAATATCTATAAATTCAGTTCTGCCAGCTGCAGAGCAGGGAATGATTTATTACTTCTTCTACAGCCTCCAAGCCCATAAGACTATATGAACTGTCAATTTTACATTAATAGTAACTATCTCTTCTCGTATGCTTTGTTCCCGAAGATCCCAGAGCATTTCAGAAGATTATTACCAACATTCTGGACCAAAACAGATAATAGAATCACGATCTCCCAACTTCGCATGTGGAACCATCCACAAAATCACATCTGCACAGTTACTGACTTGAACACTGTCAGTGACCACACTCCAAAGAAGCCAAAAGACAATATGCCATCCTACAGCAGAAGGTAAAGAAGCTCCATTGGTCCTTGCCAATCCACCTAAGGAATATTCCTTCCTCATCCCAAATTTGGAGATCATGTTTTAGTGCTGAGCAGACACCTGAGAGGTACAACCAGCTCCACCCAACTTCCCCATCTCAGGTTGTGCCAATCTTCAGTGCATGAAAAGGAGGTGGAAAAGAAAACAAAAACTGAAAAACAATGACACAGAAACCAAGTTAATCATCAAAGAAGGGGGAAAAAAAATCCTTCCTGGCCTCTACAGGCAACCAGCAGAAGCCTTGAAACACAGGCTTAATTAATTAATTAAAAACAATATGAACATGGTGCAACAAGTCTTGTAAGCACATTGAAGGCTTGCAGTATCATCCATACACTGTTATGCAAGTTGTTGATGACTGTAGCAAGCGCATCTTGAATCCAGTTCGGATCTTGGTGCCCAAGACTGTTTCAAAGGCCATCCCTGAACTGCTCCTGTGATGTCTAGAAATCATCTTGTAATTTCTAGCCTATATTTTTAAATGAACAAATTTACCCTATTTGATCTTACACTAGCACTGTCCTTTAATTCAAATACATTTCCGTCTTTAGCCAGTATTCCATTTCCTGTCCTCCACATGAATTTAACGCTGAGTAGTCATTTTCCCCCTCCCTTCAGCCTCCTCAAAGATTGAGACTCAGCATAACCACTAGAAAGGGGTCCTCCCCCAGGCAGCACATATCCTCCAGTTAATGCCCTTGTCCTGTCACACACCCTCTCACTCCTTCAGTGAATCACCCTCCTTCTGCACGCTCACTGAGTATCGTTGTTACACAATGGGCATTTACATCCTGCCTGTAACTTGTTCCAATAATTACCATTCCCCAGGGTCCAGCTCATAGCCTGCAGGTCTGATTTAAGCCCTGGGAAGCTTGTGTCTGGCCTGCCATGGTACCTTGGAGGAGCTATTCAGATGCTCACGCTACCCTAAAATATCTGAGTCCTTGTATCTGAAGCCAGGTCCTGACCATCTTCACTGAGCTCTCACTTCAGCATGGCCCCTAACATTAAATATGCATTCCACAAATATCTGGATCCTCCTGGTTCATTTTTCTTCCCTTCATCACCTACTCTGAGACAAGTAGCTGAATGTCACGTGGAGGCGGTGAGCCCAAATTGTCACAAATATCTGAACTTTGGTTTATGCCATATAAATTGAGCCTATTGTGTAAATCACAGGTCTAAGAGTATCTGTGGATCTGCTTTAAGCACACCTGCAGCATTGTTGGTTTTTTCCCTATGCACGCTATACCAGGATAGCTCTACTGATATATCTAGATGCATCGCTGACTGAATCTGGTACGTGTGAAAGCAACACCAAGCCTTGAACTTGTTCTGCCTGCTCTGCTGTTACACTGGGAGCTGGCTAATACATGGCCATTGCGCAATGGCGTCTACATGCTTGATGGATTGATTTCCTGTGCTTTCTTGTAGCAGGAATGGCCTGCATGCATTTCAGTGTGTGCATTTCTTTTATATAAAGGTGTGAGAAATGAGAAATGACTGAAAATACACAGGATGTGAAAGGGAGTGTGGATTAGTGGGAAAAGCACAGAGCAGACAATTAGCAGACAGGTTCCCTGCTCCTAATTTGGTTGGAGTTGTTGTGAGAACCAGGGCCAGTGAATCACGGACTGGTTGATCTAATTCTCTATGACTGTCCATGACTTCATCAGTGATTGGTGTTTGAAACTCTGCTCTGGAGCCTGTTTAAAGGAGTTCCCCAGGGTTTGCTTAACTGTTTCTATTCTATTTAGTTTGAAATGGACACAATTTTTTCACATTTTCCATCCTGGGGAAATCTTTTTTTAGGTACCTACCTAAGATTTTTGTGCAACACCTCGCACAGTGGAAACACTTCAGTGCAAGCAATAAACTACTCAAACTTACTGGTGTATATACAAGGGAAAAAAATGAAGTTCAAAACAAGAACAAAAGCATCATGGAATATAAAACAGAAAACGAAGGATTTAGAGGGGTCACAGTCATGAAAAATAAGAAATAAAGCAAGCAAAAAGGCTTCATAGCAATTTCAGAAAAAAGTTGCATTTTTGCTGAAAAATTTCAATCAGTTCCACAGTACATGCCTCAGTTTCCCTAATTGCTACATGGTGTTAGCAACCCAGACCTATTTTGCAAAGGTGTTGTCAAGTTTAATTTGTGAGCCTTTGAAAAGCGCTCCGAGTTTTTCAGATGAAAGGCACTGCAGATGCCAAACGTGGGTGTATGCTCTGAGTCAGAGGCATAGACATGGGCATATTGTGTGATCGGCTCGACGCAGTGCACTAGATAGGAGACAGTTGTCCTCTGCAGGAAGTGTAGGGAAGGCTGGTGCAAAAATCACAGATGGTGCTTACACAAGTGTGAACTCATGCTATAGAAATCAGGAGACACCCTCCGGGAGGTACAAAGATAAAGCCTGCAATAAAGAGACGTCCAGTCTGTACTTTACTTTGGCTTCTAAATTGCCTGAAACACACGCGTGCGCTCAAGTCTTCTAAATATGGTTGGGAACTGCAGCACTAATTGTCTAACAAACCACCCTTTAACTAACAAACTGCCCTCTAACTCCAGTAGTCCTCCTGTGATTCCCAGGCAGAATTGGCCAGCATCGGCAATGGTTATGAGCACCAATAAGACCATGCACACCTCAAGTTTCGGACAGGTAAGAACAGTAGATTTCCCAGGAGAGGCCACAAATAACAAGAGAGAGGAGGGCACCATGTGCAAATAATTTTTTGGCATGAAAAGGACGTGATGAGGTGCAGAGAGATGATGTGGAAAAGAGTGGGCTTGGCCTTTGCCTAGAGAGCAAGGCCACAGTCCCAAGATGTGCGGCAGCAGAGGTGATGCATTTAGCTCTTGCTGGTCACATGTGGACCTGCTATGGTTTCACAGGTCTTTGCAAGCAGGATGTGCCCAAGGCACTAATGCCAGGTACGTGGGATGCTGCAAGAGCGAGCAGAGGTTGAAAGAGGTCCAGGTAAAGCAGCACTATGCTGAAGTGACTGGCTGCAGCAGAGAATGTTCTGTATGCATACATAGGTGATGTCCTTGCTCTCTTCTGCAGACTCAAGGGAGGTTCAGCCCAGACTACTAGCAAACAGATTCCTCTTCAAGAAATCCAGTTTGCACTTGGCTCCGTTAGTCTGTATGTGTGTATCTGCACATGACCTCTCTCCTTCTGTCTGACACAGAGAATTTAAGCTGAAGGTTCTCAAAATTAAGCAGCAAGGACAGATGCCACCCAAGCTATTCAAAAGCCAAAAAAGAACCTGCAGCTTTACAGAACATACCGACTGTCGTGACAACTGACAACAGACCATCTGAGTCTGACTGGAGCAGCTTTAGGTGGTAGACGTTACAGTGTCTTACATCTCAAGTATGGCCGCACTTCACCAGTACTGCAACAAATGGAGGAGCTAAAGCCATGGCTGGCATCAGGGTAGGTCAGACAAAACACAGCCCTGACCTGGCTTATTGAAGGGTGCCAGTCTTGTATGTGCCTCAACATGGACAAAAGAATCAATAGTAAACCTCCACCTGAACCCAGTTACTCCCAAGTCTGCCTGGAATTTGCATCAGTAAAACCAAGATGAAAAAAAAAATAAAATCTATCTTTAGTCTTTTGGCTGCCTTAACTACTCCAAAATCTTAACAAAGGCCACGTTCTTCTAATTTCCAAGACCTCTTCACTTTTTACAAAGGTATGTAGTGTTAGGACAAGGGCTAATGGCTTTAAGCTGAAGGAGGGAAGATTTAGAGGAGATATTAGGAAGAAATCCTTCCCTGTGAGGGTGCTGAGGCCCTGGCACAGGGTGCCCCGAGAAGCTGTGGCTGCCCCTGGCTCCCTGGCAGTGCCCAAGGCCAGGTTGGATGGGGCTTTGGGCACCCTGGGCTGGTGGGGGGTGTCCCTGCCCATGGCAGGGGGGTGGAACTAGATGGGCTTTTAGCTCCCTTCCAACCCAAACCAGTCCATGACGTGATATAGATGTTTTTTGTTTCTAAGCATTGGAAAAGCTCTGCTGAGTCTTTAGTGTACATGTGAGAACAGGTGCCTCCAGTATTTTTAATTACTTGGAGATTTATAGGAATGTTGAAGTTATAAAGATCAGCTCAGCCAAGGAAGCCGGGGGAAAGAAATACATATATGTCAGCCAATCTCTTTTTTTTTTTTAATGTAATTTGTTTTTCAAAAATAGCATTGTTCTTTCCTAAGCCAGAGAATGACTTCTGACTTGCAAAAGACTTTAGTCCTATTAATAAAAAAACTGTCCATTAGAAATGACTGCAAAAGGTGCAGCCTTTCCCAACAGCTATTATAAAAAAAAGAACTGTATACTGAATCATTTATCATATATAGAGAGCCATAATAACATACAGGCAGTAAGAGGGACTGGATCTATGAACCAGGGGTCCCAACTGCATTTCAGCTGAAGAAAAAATGATGTTTTCTTTCCTTTCTTCTCCTTTGCATGGACAAAGCCCTTAGAAACCGTATCTGTAAGACAGGCACTTCCTGACTATCTCATTCTCATATCAGATCCAAAATGTATGCCATTCCTGTTTTGGGCTGCACCTCCAGTTCCCCCACACCTAAAAAAAGACCTGAAAAATGCAGACCTGGATTTTTCTTCCACTACTTAGGACAATTCCAACAAGGGTTTTTGTTACGGATTTCTAATGAGAAGTTATTACAGGCTAAAAATCACATTCTCCAGCCACACCATCATTGCATTCTGTGCAAATTAAATTAAATTAAGCAGAAATCAGGCATATTTACACCCTGGACATTAATTTCAGAGTAATCTCACTGAAATTCAGAGTACAATCTATGTTTAATTGATTATTATATGAGTGGAAGGTCAACCTCCTTTTGAAGTTGATGGAATTCATCAATGCTTATAAAGAGCCTTGTTCTTCTGAAATCTGTGATTCCAAGAAGTTAAACATTTCCCAAGAATACAGCTAGTGGAGACAGATTTTTTTAAAGACTCTTCTGCAGTTGTTTTGTCTTGCAAGAAATATTTTGGCCATGTAGCTGTAAAATATTTCCTCTTCCATGTATGTGTCTCAGTTCCATGGACATTTATGGGAAGAGCTGCACAAGGCACACCTGAACCCTTATTTCAGTGAGAACGTGCAATGAAATAGGCAATGGGGGTTTATTCTATTAGTCACATTAGTGGAGATCCCACAGCCTGCGGGAAAAACAGAACTAGCCAATTTTTACTTCAGGTCGGCTGTGTTCTTCTGATGCACGGTTGGGCTATTTCCAGGTCCAGATGGATGGACCTTGCACAAACTCAACATCAAAATCAAAATAAAGATAATAGGGTCTTTTAAACCCAGTATTATCCATACAGTTCCCCTCCCTGTCCTACTGAATACAGTAAGCCCTCAGGGGAACCCAGTTTAAGAATGCTTTATTCTAGGCGTTCATTTTAATTACAGCCATAATTATTTTTGTGCATGTGTATGACCCAGTTAACAAACCCATCTTCAGCATCTCATGGTCTCTCTGACCCTGCCCATCTCTCCAAGGAGGTAACCTCAGCTCTTGGCAACAATGAGCAAAATTATTTTTGAAACAAGCCGTCAAACTGGTTGCTACATCTTAATGAAAATTTTTTTTTTTTAAAAAACATTTCTATGTATATAAACAGCCCTTCCTCCCAAACCTGGTTAGACAAGAATGTTCCTGGGTGTGGGCTGCCTTGTATAATTAAGTGCACAGCTGTAGCTTCTGATCCCTGGTAACGTCTGTTGCTTTCTTTCTCGCTGTGTCTACCTAGCATAATCCAGGTGTTCTCCTCCTCCTCACAGGAGCTCCAGGTGCGTCACTTGGGCAGAAACTTTCCTGCATTCCGCCGTCATTCCTTGCTGAGACAACGACCAGGCAGACACAAGCGCTTTGCAGAGGGTTGAGACAGGAACTGGAGGAACGACTGAGCAGTGAAGCCAATTTGCCCTGTTTAGACAATGGAAACGGGGAGTGCAGCAAGGACAAATGGTACCACTGGGAAGCCAGAGGAAGTGAAGAGTCCATCAGCCCCCAAAAAAGAAGATGAAGTGAAGAAGACCACAAACCCTGGCGGAGGTGAGAAGGAACCTATGAAAGGCACTAGCGGTGCTTCTTTGGAGACAGGGCAAATCAAGAGCTCCCTTTTCTCTGGGAGTGACTGGAAGAGGCCCATCATTCAGTTTGTGGAGTCATCCGATGAGAAGAGATCGACCTACTTCAGCATGGATTCAGCAGATTCAAAGAAGATGCAATATGGCAGTGGACAGATAGGAGACATGAGGAGACCACCCCTCTCCTTTGCAGAGAAAGGTGATCTCAGGAAGTCGCTCTTCTCCTTGGATTCCAAAAAGAGCTTCCTGCCAAGTGAAGGGGATGGAAGGAAGTCATTGTTCTCTGGGGGGCAGATAGGAGACCTGAAGAAAACTTCTCTCCCTCTGGTGGAGACAGGGGACCTGAGAAGATCCACCTTCAACAAGCCTGACAGAGCAGCTGGGTCACGGCCCAGGGTGAAGCTCGAGGATGTTCTGTGTGATTCCTGCATCGACAACAAGCAAAAGGCCGTGAAGTCCTGCTTGGTGTGCCAGGCTTCCTTCTGTGAGCTGCACCTCAAGCCCCATTTGGAGGGAGCAGCTTTCCGGGACCACCAGCTCCTGGACCCTATCAGGGACTTTGAAGCAAGAAAATGCCCTGTGCATGGGAAGACTATGGAGCTGTTCTGTCAGACAGACCAGATGTGCATCTGCTACCTCTGCATGTTCCAGGAGCACAAGAACCACAGCACAGTGACAGTGGAGATCGAGAAAGCGGGAAAAGAGGTAATGCTCTTTTTATTGCACGTTCCCAGCCTTTCCAATGGACCTCAATAATTGCACCACAGGTTTTGCTCTCTAGCCTACGGTGTCTCCTAAAATCATGCTTGTAATTTCGTTCTGGCATGCAGGGCTGGTGGATGGGAAGCGTTTAGTGAAGAACTGATACTGCCTGGGTTCTGCTGCAATGGGATTGTCATTCTCTGAGCGGCTGGTTACAGCTGCATAGCACTGGTGGTATAGCTGACTGGGTTGGGGGGTGGGGCGGGCAGAGAACCTGGTTTCCACCCCTGGTTGCACCACTGACTTTCAGCAGAAACTGAATAAAGCCCTACATGCTAAGTTTTCAAAAAAACCGTCTCAAGTTTTGAGAGTGTTTGTGTGGTGCTATCCACAGCCAGAAAGGCAGGGGCATTGCTCATGTTCAGGACCTCCAGAATACAGGTAGTCAGATCAGTGGCTACTCAAGTTATGAGGGGCTGCTAGGTTACTGCTGAAAATTGCTATCTCAGCTACTTAGAGTGAGATTATGGCTTTTTGGTTTTCTTTTCTGTTATGGATATAATAGTGTCAAGCCCCACATATGGGAAGAGTCTTTTTCAGCCTAGATGAAGAAAAAAATCCTGGTGCAAACACAAAACATTATAATTTCCCCTGAAGTGTTACTACAATAGGTTCAGTGGATGGACATCTAAGGAGATGAGGATGGTATGTGAAATGATGAAAAGTCTTCCACCTTTGTTTGCTTAAAGTCTCACACTGTTTGTTTTCTGGGTGGATGTATAATTATTCCACTAGCTCTAGTTACTGCTGTACCGTGTTCAGTGCTGTGCATTCCCATAGTAAGAGCATGTCCTGGCCTAGAGACTTTCTGATCTAAGCAGGCAGGGCAGGACACATTACAGAAAGGAGACCCATGAAATGGTAATGTAGAACAATTTGCCTGCAGTCACACAGACAGTCCGTGGAAGAAACTAGAAGTTCACTAAGATCTGCTAAATCCCAGTCTCAAGCACTGCCCAAGCAAGCGCTTTCATGTAGCGATCAGGTACCCACTGTTGGAAATTCTTTAGTTACCCTTAACTTGGAAGACCATTTTAACTCTTTCTGTGGTGGTAGGAAGATTTACCTCATGAGGCTGAAAGAACACCTTATTTAGAGCTTTTCTCTGTCTTCCTGTACAACTTGCAATGTCATCTCCAACTTGCAGCCTTGCTGAAACCAGACAAGGTTTCTTCCATGTCTCAGACAGTCTTTCCTAAAGAAATTCCTGCAGGGCTCATTAGCTTGCTGTTTGTGTCATAATTGCTTGTTCTTGTGTTTTTGATGTCAGCTCTGAACACAGCATAGGCCTAACACTCATAAAGCTGTACCTAGCGTCTGCCAGGTTGTCCCAATCCTCTTGGCCATTTCTACTGCAAAGAGGTTAACAGACGCTCCCTGAGAAACAAAGCTGGCCAGAGCCTTCTTCCTGTGGTTGGACCTAGAATATCTTGCTTTTAAGGAGGCAACCACAGCTGGGCAGAAAAGACTGTACCCAAGATTTAAATTACGTTTCATTTCTTTCTCAGAGTCCTTGTGCCACTCTTGTTAGCTCCATGCTTTAGTTCCTGTACTGTCCTGTGCTGTTTCTGCTGCTGCTAAGCTGAAAGGATTTAGGGCTTTATCAATATGAATCATACACATCTGCAAGTTTCTCCTGACAATGAGTTTTGATCATGTTGTAACTTGAGTGAGTATTCACTCAAACAAAAACAATTAACAGGATAGCTGTTGCTTACAAATGTTTATTCGTAGCCCTGTTTTATTCACTATTGGTGGAGCCTTAGCAAGAACCACAAAGAGGAATGAACGTTTCCAAGTCCCCTGTGTGCACCACCTATTCTTTTCAAGTCTTGCAAATCAGCCGAGCTGGAATATGACCACAAGTTGGAAGAGTGGCAAAGTGTGGCTGTTGCTGCTGGCCTTCGTGGAAAGAATAAGCAAAAAACCCGCTTCACGTCAATGCCATCCCTTCCTCATTTTCACAGCTTGGCATCCAAGCAGCTCCATGGTAGCTTTACTGCCTCCAAATTTGCTAACTATGTCACTGGATTAGTGACAAAAATATAGCTGTGTCCAGACAGACCCTTTCACACAGTGTTGGTTGTCAAAGAACCATTGGTTTATCTGCAAGGATTTCCCAGTCCCTGGCTATACTGCAATTCCACAGCTGCAAAGGATTCCAGCAGAACTGGGGAGGGGGCGGTTCTATGCTGTGGTACCCATAGGCCTGACTGTCAGTCTCGGTGCTCAGCAGTTTGGTGGCACACAACTGTCACATAATAAGTCATAATATGTTTCTTCTAGGTACATCTATTCCTTTTGTATTGCAAAATTAACTCAGGTTACAGTCTCTTTCATGAGTTTATCTTTCCTATAGGCCTATAAGGAAACAAGGTGCTGGACTTTACTGGTGGGAAAGCAAGAGATCCTTCTGCAGAATTAGGTAACTCTGCTTGCTCCACAATGCAGAGACAATACAGCTTAAGAGAAGAGGAATGCAAAGAAGCCAGTACAGAGACACCTACTGGTGAGAGCATTTAGATGAGCAGATGATACCTCTCTGTCTGTGAAACAGAGGAAGAACACAGCAGCATCTTCCACTTTTCAGGAGCCTGGGTTGAGAGTCAGTCATGCCCCTTTTCCTGGTGTGCTGCTCAGCAGACAAGAGGGAAAGGCACAGAGGGTCAGACAGAGACAACTTGGCAGGGATGACAGTGACATTTTTTCTGAGTTTACACCCAGTGGCATTTATTTTACCCAGCAAACCTGTAATGTCTTCCCCAGATCAACTTTACATTAGTTTCCTGCTACAGATTTAAAGGAAAAGCAACATCCCCACCAGAATCGGTACAAGAAACAACCAAGAAAAAGTCTGTGAGGCTGGGTAATAACCACGCACAGTTGAAAAGTGAGAATAGTCAGTAGCAGCTTGTACACTCAAACACTCTGGCGAGCTTGATTTATCAGCAGAACTAGAGCCCCCATTTCAGACAGCATCCTTCATTTTGAAAGGGGATCCTTAATTCAAAACCTGTTTTACCGGCCTAGTCTCAAAATGAGACAACTTCACATATGCCTGCCAGTCACAGAGCTGTAAATAACCTGGTGTCACTATCCAGCGCCAGCCTTAGTACTCAGCATGTCAGGTCAGTTCTAGTGAAAAACACTTTGGTTTTTTCCTTTAATTCTTTACCTTTAAAGAAAAGTTCGCATTGTACAGCAGGTTTAAAGAGGCAGCAGAGAACTGCCGTGCAGAAACAAGAGCTGGGTGTTCCTTGTTTCAACAAAGCGACTTTTAAAAGGGGAGACTTCACAGAGTCTGAACAAGGCTTTGAAGTCAACTGTCCACAGAGATGGATCCAGAGGGATTTCCATCTGAGCCCTCTCTGTATTGCTTTTGCTGTCTGAATAGAGAGCAGACGAGCATATCAGTGTGCCAGTGGAAGGATTTTTGGCCTTTCACACTATGTAAGGTCAGGGCACGATGTGGCTGTAAGACCTTATCTACGCTAGTTGTGGCTGCTCTGCGGACACAGCTTAAAATAGATGCTCTTTCCACAGCGATGGTGCAGTTACCTGCAGGACTTTCTTCCTAGCTGGAAGGCTGGGGAAGCTGACCTGCTGCAAACTGTGATTTAGAGTAGCTTTGCCTGTTTGCCTGCATTCTGCCCCAATGCCTCTGCAGTGAGGACAGAACCCAGGCAAAATCTACCAGTTTGCAGGTAAGGAATTCTCTTGAAACTGTGTGAAGCAGAACGTCTTTTCTGGCCTCGGCTCATGCAGTGAATAGTGGCATTTTTGCAGGACACTGGCAGAGTTTCCAGATATTGTAGACCACTGACACCCACCTCTGGTTAACAAAAGCTTAGATAGAAGAATGTAATGGCAAAACCAGCAGAAATAATGTCTCAAAACAATTTGCTGATTTCTCAGCATTTGCAATACAGGCCCCATACTGGGATAACTTGTTTAAAAACTTCTTCTTGAGCTTCATTATTGCATTTGGTTGTTGCTGTCAGGTAATTAGCATAGCTTTCCCTGGCTGGTGTCACAGGGGTGTTCCCTGATTCAGGGCCTGGGTTCCCAGAGCATTAAGACATGATGATGCTTGTATTGCTGCCTTGCAAAAATGAGTTGCATCATGGTGCAAGACACATAATCTCACATCTCTAGGTCCTTCACAGCACAAGGGCTGGGTTCAGTTGTGGATGTTTAGGTGTACAATCTGAACTTTCACTTAGGCCTCTTCACTGTCCTAATTAACTTCGACTCTAACAGGGGATCCTCTATTAGCTCAAAAACTCTCAGTGCCAGCATTTCTCAGTCCACTATAGTAAAAATGAATGGTCTAAACCTGTATTTTCTAGATCTTCTTCACTGTTATTGTTATTTCTGCACTATAGGGACTCCCCCCACAATAGCTGCAGCTGCTGTATTATCTTTCACTAGGACCTTCTGAACCCCAAGTCTCACTCAATAGATTTGTTCTGGGTGGTCAATCACATAAAGGGATCAAGGATTGTTGATGCTAGAAAATTTGAGAAATATGAAGAAAGCTAGGAGAGAAGTTTCTTCATAGGGAATGAAGCTGAGAAGTTGACTGTCCTTAGTACCTGTAACTACCCTACTGTAAATGTAACACAGGATCTATGTGGACAACTAAGGCAATCTTCCAGCCAGACCCAGACAGAACAGGGCTTTAAAAACATCATGCATACTTTTGCTGAACTCCTTACATTGTGGTCCGTATCCAGAGCACCCCTAGTGAATCTGCCTCCTTGTGTCCATGTCACCAGGTCTTATGCTATGCCATAGTCTCCCTAGACCTCTTATTAACATTACTTTCTACGGTAAGATGAGGTTTAGTGTTTGTGCTATCATGCAATGAAACACCGCTCTTTACCTCCCTTGCCCTTGCTGGTCTCTGTACTAGCGTTTCCTTTTGCCCTCACTATGGGCTTTTTAACCCAAGCTGAACCTGGATGACTCTGGTATATGCATTCAGGCTATTGGAACAATCTCTGTAATTTCCATTTGCAAATCATAATTCTCACTCTAAATAGTAGTGTGGGTCTGCTCTTAAATAGTTGTTACATCCCATCCCAGAGGCACCCAAACTACCTTTCTGGGTGAAGGGATATTATACCTGCAACAAACTCTTAAGAGTTAGCTATCACTTTTGAGCAAGTAATAGTTCGCAAAATTCCTTTGAGACCCATCTTAATTAAAAAGTACTATAAAAGTATGATATTGTTATCACCACCTTCCAGCCATCACCTGAATTTTTTTTCCTGTTACTTGTCTTTTCAAATCCCTTGTGTTTGGGAGTGTCTATGTGGCTGTGAAAGGTCTGCTCTTCTCAAAAATATCCCTCCAATCCCTCTTTCTATGATTTCACTCACATTCCTGTCATAAGAATGTCCTGATATTTAGGGATGAAGAGGGAAACAAGACCTCTCATTGCTCAGGAGACATGCTTTAACTTTACTAATAATTAATGCCATCTGGATGTAGCTCTGTGGCTCAAGGAAACAACTTGCATTATAGTGTAATTTCTCACATTGGTTACTGCAGTGCAATGGATATCTGGATCTAAAATGCCTTTATCTCATTGCATTTCCCTGCTGTGCGAAGATGGTTGCATGCCTTTGCGCACATGTGGAAGGAAAAAAAGCATGCATTCCTCCAAGTCACTTCCTTGACAATGTGAAAACTATGGGATCAAGCTCATGTCTTTACTCTCTTGATTAATAGTAGATTGAATTTTCTCATCCTGTACCACAAAATCCTTCCACGTCTGCTCTGAACCCCTGTAGAATAGAAGCTCATGACTGCATTCAGTTGACTATTGAAGGCTGTCAGGGTGTACAGATAGTATTTAGAGGTCTAAGTCTCAACAAACAAGGACAATTACAATGACAACTTGAGGATGCAGCTCATCTGGCATTGAGATACTTTCAAGTATGTTTCCCTTTTTTGTTCCCCCTTTCTTCAGTTTTGTAAGTCCATAAAACAAATACCAAATTGCTTTCCCTCTAAAAATAGAGATTTTCTAAATGGGAATAGCTAGAGTCAATGGCTCTCACATGCAGCTGTGCTTGATTCAAGCTCACGAGGATGTCACTACGGTGACTGGCACCAAGACAAGAGCCCTGATGGGCTGATTTCCTTGGTCTCAGCTGGTTGACAGTTTGTTGCCTGCTCTTCACTGTGCGATGCTGTTTTCTACTCCTTTCTCTCTCCTTGAGTGGAGAACTGAAAACTTTTAAACTCCCACCCCAAGGGCATCTACGATTAGAAGAGAAGACTCAGGTTTTATGTTGTATTACGTTCTTGGATGGGCAGCAAAGCAGTGGGAACTACGTCTTGTGTATTAACAGCAGGGAGACCTTACTGTGTTAGTTGCTGTGGGGATGGATTTGTCAATTTGCCGAAGGATCCCACATGAACAGTGGGTTTTCAGAACTTTTTTAATGCAACATAGCTCAGTTGTGGAACACAGGTAATTTCTGCCAACTGCACAGTTCCTAAACAGCTCTGGGGATAAGCGTCCCACAGCCAGATTGCCTGTAGTTATAGTTGTGCTGTGACCAACATGTACTCACATGAAACAGAAAGATCTTGAAATGTGTAAACAAAGGCTTTGTCAGGATCCGCTGGGCAGGGACCTGGTGAATATGAATGACCGAGGGAGGGGTTGCCCAGAGTTAACGGCGTAAGGCATTAGTAAACAGCCAGGTCCTCGTCTGATCCAGAGACACGGCATGCAGACCAATCGGCATGTTATACCAGTGCATGGCTGCCCAGCCCTCCACGGACTTCAGTTTACGAACTGCCTTGCATGCAAGTGGCTGGTCTGAGCTTCTCTGGGAAGCCAGTGCAAAAAGAAATGCAGATGAACCCCAGTAAAGTTGCTGATCTAAGCCAAGCATGGTTGACTACCCCTCTTCCCTCCTCCTTTTGTTTTTTTTTTTTTTTTTTATTTTTTTCCAGCATTCCCCAGCTTCATCATAACATGAAAGCTGTCAATTCAGAGCAAATTAATCCACAATCCTGTCTAAACAGAATTCCTGCCGGAGGCATCGTCCTCTTGTTGCAACACTCGTCAAACGTCATTCCGTAATTACATGAAAACTGTTATTGCTGCAGAGGCACACCCTGGGATGGGCCCTTCACTGCATAGACAGCTGAATTTTGAAACAGGCCTCTTCTCCCTCCAGCTAATGACTCCGGTGTGATTAAAAGCGGCACCATGACGGCAGCCTAGTAGGTGGGTGCTTCTGCTGCTGTCTTTGCTGAGGGAGCTGCATCTCTTGACCCAGCCAGAAGCTCTGGGATCTTGTCCAGTGTCAGCGCATGATCTCCATTTCAAGCAGTGCCAGGAACCTGTACCTCCCAGCTATTATTGTTCAGAGCCAAATGCATGAGTGGAAGCACAGTGCCTCTTTGAAGTAGGCCACCCTCAGCCCCAGTTCATGAGACTCCCCTCTTTCACAGGCTGAGCTTTCACTGCAGAAAGAGCAACTGCAGCTGAAGATCATTGAGGTAGAAGATGAAATGGATAAGTGGCAGAAGGAGAGAGACCGTATCAAGGTGTGTATGGGATGTTCTTTTAAGTTCACTTCTGTGTTTCTCCTGTATCTGTCACTTTCCCTTTTTTCCCCCACTCTCTCACACCCCTGTCCTCCTTTTCTCAATTTCTCTGATATATCCAACTCTTACTCACTCCATCCCTTACCAGTCATCATTCTCCAAAACTCACTCATGCCAAGTCTTGGAAACAACAACTCCTACTGAAGTCATCTTGCAACATATCCTGCAGGAGATCAAGAAGAGGCAGCACAGCCTCGTGACAAAATGATCCAAGGCACCTCCCTGCTTTGGGTCCCTTATAGTTCTTCAGTCACCAGGAGCCAGGCTGATTGGGAAACAAACATGTGCTGCTTTTTTCCTGCTAGACCACACACAAAAATAAACTCCAGGAGGGCTCTCGATTGCCCACAGATAAGGCAACAGGAATAAATGCAGTTACTCAACAAACATCTTGTTTATAGTGGAACAGTTTGTTACCGTACTGGTAGAGGTCTCCTTTATAATTCTTTCACCACACTAAGGGTTAGACTGTAGTAATGGTTTTGTTTTGTTTTTTTTCCATTTATACCCTAACCAAATAGAGCAGTGAAAACACTATTTGGAGACAGCCCTAGAAAATTTGCATAATATTAATAGGCAAAGCCATTCTTCTCCCTTTTATGTGGTACACGCACTTTGGCTTGCCAGTTCTGCTTTTCATCAGCTTTATTATTACTATCGTTATTACTATTATTATTATTATTGGAAAACTGACCTAGAAATTTTAACTCTTAATATAGTTATATCCACAGTCCTTCTAAGGAATATTTCCAAGGGATGTAGAGGTTAGGTTTGTGAAAAGTGTTTCAGCACCTTTCATCCTTTGAAATTGGGGGAATTTGGTCCTCAAATTCTTGAGGAACCAGAACCATGATTTAGAAGGTTAAATGCTGTTTTTAAATATCACCTAAGAGTGCAGTTCATTAATTGAAATAAAAGATATGCTCTTATAATCAGGAAGACAATGTGCCCTGTAGATTACACACACACACACAATTATTGCAAGAACAAATATTACTTCTCTTGGCACAGCTTTTCTGGTGCTAAGACTTACATACCTAAAGCCTCCACAGTCACAGCCTAAACACTGAGAATGCTTGGATGTATTCCACTCTGTAGCCCTCTATTAGCAAGTCACTCACTGAGAAGTTTAATATTTTATTTCTCCTGTGTCTTTCCTGCTGCATCCTCTCTCTGGCCCTTCCCTCCGCAGAACTACACCACCAATGAGAAAGCCACAGTGGACCAGCATTTCAAAGAGCTGATCCGTGACCTGGAGAGGCAGAGGGATGAAGTGAAGGCTGCTCTGGATCAGAGGGAAAAGATTGCATCAGAGAATGTGAAAGAAATCGTGGATGAGCTGGAAGAGAGGGCAAAGCTGCTGCGGGAGGACAAAGAGAACAGGGAGCAGATCCACCAGATCAGTGACTCCGTGCTCTTCCTGCAGGTACACAAGACCTCATTTTCTCTTTTTCCCGTGAGTACAAGGTTTGTCCCAAAGACAAATCCCAAGGTGATGTAAGATTTTCTCCCATTAAATGCACATGCATGGCATGAATAGACCCTGACATTTGAAGCTGTCTCTGTTCTGGGAGGTGAAGAATGAACTTAGGTATGCCAACACCTGTTTGTTTGGGTTTTTTTGTAGATAGCTACAGCTCAGAAGCCGAACGTTTGTTTGCCTTCATCTTCACTGTTCTCCTTTGCACTTCATACTATTTGCAGCCTAAAGTTAGCCAGTTCCCTAGGATCTAGCCTCCATCTCTTATGTTCCGCAGTAACCTCTCCCCTCTTCTTTTTGGCAGGAGTTTGGGGCTTTGATGCGGAATTATGTCCCCCCTCCATCTCTCCCAACATACAGTGTGCTGCTTGAAGGGGAAAGCATGAGCCCATCTATGGGACTCCTCAGAGAAGACCTCCTGAATGTCTGCATGAGGCACGTGGAGAAAATCTGCAAGGCAGACCTTGGCCGCAACTTCATAGAGAGGAACCACATGGAGAATGGTACAGTACCTGAGATCTGCCCCTTCCCTCCCTCCCAAGGCAAAGCCTAGCTCAGAGTCAGAGGAGATGAGGTGTGATGAGTGCGCTCTCACAGAAGAGAAAGTAAGCAAAGACCAAGAGAAACTGGGAGAAACACTATCTGTAGCTGGAATTCATTCTGGAATGTCAGAGCTATCCTACCAGACCTACATGGGGATGGAGCCAGTTGAACTGCCAGGGGTTTCAAGTATCTCGTGCGTAGGGGACCCAGGGGTCCAAACTAGCCGCGCTTCCCTGAGCACTGTTTTGCGTTATGGCTTCACAACATCTAAACGGTTCAGCCACCTCCTGCAAGGGACTTCAGAGCAACGGTTCTCCTGGGGGTCGGTAATAGCGACCCTTCTCTCCTGCAAGAGGCCAGCAGAGACACTCTGCCTTGCACCAGGCTCTGACAAGCTCCTGTAAGCTTAGCATGACAGTTTCTACGTCAAAGACTGCACAGATACACTAAGGCAACTCAGTGGCTCACTAGTAAATTGAGAAGGCAGTGGCAGAAATGTGAATGTATACACCACAGGACAGCAATTTTGAAATCCTGTCATTAGCCTGTTTGTACAGCTCGGTTAGCACATTTGCTGTGCTTGTATGACATACCATCTGACAACAGCCCATTTCAGCCATGGCTTGCCCGGCTGGAATGTGAAATACCCTGCAAGTACCTGTCACTGAAAATCTGATAACAGATTTTCCAAGTAAAAAGGTCTCCATTTTGGTGTTCAGGTTAAGCTACGACTTGAACCTGCATAACACTCTCTGATCATACTTCTCTGCACATTCTGCTAGGAAGAGGTTTGTTTCCCACCTGTTGTGAGCCAGGATGATCAAGGGACGTGCAGTGCCAAATGCACACTTCAGTGGTTTAAGGATGGGTGGTGGTCTTTCTTATGTGAATAGAGAAGTCATGTTCAATACCACTGCACTGGAATTTTCTTAGTTTGAGAACCTACTTACTTTCTGTGTCTTCCAGTTAGTTCTGCAGAAAGGACTTGTCTTGCATCAAGCCCACACATAAGATTAGGAGGACAGGGCACTAGAATGGGACTCTACACAAAGGTTCACTTCCCAGCTTGCTCACAAACAGCTTTTGTAGCCTTGGGCAAGTTACTTAATCCCATGAAATGACCTCTTGCACTAAGAATAATAGGGTTTGCAATGAATCATTATCTCACCAGGCTACTGTAAGGATATAATGTACTAATAATTGTGGAACCCCAGATACCAGAACAATAAAGGTCAAGAAGTTGGATAGGTAACATGAGGATAAATTGCACCCTGCTGTCCAGGAGAACATGTGACTTGAAAAGATGCGGGAATGATTCCAAGTCCAGTTCATACAACACAAACAGTTTGCATTGAGTTACCATAACATAGGAAGTTACCTTCCATCTGCAGAGCTGGCTTTTGCCAATCCTGAAGCAAATACATTTTACTTGGCCATTTGTATAATCCAAGAAGAGTATGTTCAGTTCTAATAGCTCTGGATGAAGACTGACTACTTCTTGATCACTTGTTCACTTCTAATTAGGTTCCCCTCCACGTTACTGATGCCAGAAATTCTCAATGGTACTTGAAATCCATGGGATTCAAGTGCCAAAACATTTTTGAGCAGGGCAAAAATTAACTACTGCCAGAAACATGGGCACTGTCAGACACTTTACTGGGGATTTAATGGACACAGCTTGGAGTCTGCCTAATGAGAAGAACAGTAGTATCCACTCAGTTGGGAAATGTTATTTAAGGTGAGTCTCAGAAACTTCAGAGCTCTCCATTTTTCAGACCACAGTTACACTTGAAAGAGGACAGCAGTCTGTATCTAGTGACTGCAAGGAAATAACTTCACAATTACTTAATGGATGTAATTAACTCAGACTCCCCCTGCGTCATTGCAACAAATTCATTTGCAACCAGCTTGATCTTCTAGTGTAAAAAACTTCCCAGGAAGAAATATTATATTAATGGAATGAAACCTGCTTAAGAGCAGACTCCAAAGGGAATCCACTTTCTTTTAGTTGTCATAACAGGTAGCTACTTAGTAGTGCGGCAAGGAGACAAATAATCAGAGAGCATCCAGGGAGTTTAAATAACACAGAAATAAATTGGAGAAATAATATAAAAGTTTGTTCAGTGACTAAAGAATCAAAGAATGGAACTATTTAAACATGGGAACCAAATTTACCCCTTTGCAGAGAACAATAGTTTTATATAATACTTGAGGCCTTAAAAGAAAGTATTTTTATGCACAACGGTACTGATACAGAGCATCATTTCCTGTAGATCAATGTCAGAAAACCAAACCCAGGCTGCGCAATACCTGGCAAAAGGGTTAGTTTCATCCACTTTGCATGAAGCCTGAATCAAACACCCTTGTACAGAAGCCCAGAAAGCTAGAGCTGTTTGCAACTCAGGTTTAGCATCCTCTAGAAATCGAAGAAACCAACCCATTGAGCTCTCCCAACACTGACTTTCTTGAGCTTTGTAATACATGCAGTTCAAGGTCTGCTGGTTGAAAGCCAGCTCTGTGCACAGGTTAAATGCACTAAAGAAGCCAAACCCAAACCACTGCTTTTGAAGTGGAATACATTTTTAGCCACATAGCAGTATTTTGGCAGGAAAAAGGTCTCAAGCCTCTTTATGGATTTTCAGGAGATGGCATATCTACTCAATGGCTGAATGCTTCAGCTGGGCTGTGCCTCCAAGGGAGCTTACTTTTACCCCAGGCTAAACCCCTGGGCAGCTACAGCACTGCTTTACCTCCCAGCCAGAGCATCCTACAGAGGAATTACAAAAATAGAGGAACTTGTTTTCAAAGAGCAGAATCATCTTTCTCCTATAGGCCTTGAGGAAACAATTCCAATCTGTTAGCCCCTTCCCCCTCCTCCTGTCCCTCTCAAGGCCACTGAACTGCTTCCTCCAGCTCATGCCCTGCTCTACTCCTCCAGGTGACCACCGGTACATGATGAACAACTATGAGTGGAACCAGCCTGACAACTTGAAGAGATTTTCCATGTTCCTGTCTCCCAAAGGTACAGCACCTTAATGGTGGTCAGGTTTCCTCCCAACTAAGCACAGGAAATGAACTTCATTAATGATTTGTCCCCAGATTTGCTTTCGGTCTTATTTACTGTTGTCCCCCAGGCAAGATCAGTCCCTCTGCATTTGTTTATGCTGGGTCTTCTCTCCAGCCTGCAAAGATTTGAGAAGTTTTTTCCTTTTCATCTCAAACATGACAGCAAAGGTTCTCAATGCCATGGAGCAACTGAACTCTTTCAAGAGTGTAGTTTGTGAATATAGGGGAGTTTTAACATGTGTTACCGGGTTGAAGTAAATTTTATTCTTCACCAGAACTTTACCCCACTGTGCTATCAAGCGTGAAAGCTACACTAGGCTTGTCCTGCATTAGGATTTTACTTTCCCCAGAAAACATACTTTTTTTTCCTGCAGGGAAAGGATAGAAGTAGTGAGGAATATGTCCTAAAAAAGCAGGAGTCTGAGGTTCCTCTCTGAGCTCTGATGCTCACAAGAGCCCTCAGTTATTTGCTTATGTCCAAATTGTTACATGCGCACAACAGGATGGGTCTTTGGAGTGAATGACTTTTCTATGCAATCAGTTGTAAAATGGCAGTTCTCTATTTCTAAATTAACGTCAGGACCTCCAGAGTGAGAAGCAGAAAAGGCAGTACAAAATAAGTAACCAAAATTTCCTCTGGTCCCTAGAGAGCAAGGTCCTGCCTGGATTTGCCAGGTGTTTACAGCTGCTGCTCTGCAAAGCCAGATGGTGAGCAAGGCAAAGGGATATGCCAGCAATTAGCAGCGGCACTCCCCCGAAAGTGTATTTGAAGTGCGACATTGCCTGCTCTGTGGTTAGGGTTTCAGGGGATAACCCAGATCCCAGCCCTGAGCCCTTTGTCTGGATTTCCACTTTGCCCTTCTCTTCTGTTATCAGCCCACGCCTGGCAGCTTGCTGGCAGCCCTGCCTGGCGTCGTGGGGGTGAGGATGCTACTCAGAGCAGACACTGGGGCTGGGGCAACGTTCCCAGTTCAGCATCTGCAAGCCTGGAGCAGAGTTGTTTCCTGAAGGCCCCCCAGGTTGGGGGGAAGCCTCTTCATCAGAGATGGCAAAGGGGCATTTTGCAAGCGGTGGGTTCATTTTGCACGGAGCCTGTCTGCAAACACTGCCCGGATGGTTAGAGCTGCTGTTCTGCCCCAGCTGCTTTGGGGCTTTACAGGCCCTGTGCTGTCAGGGAAACACATGTTCTGCTAAGCAGAGCTGCTGATGCTGGTGAGAGACCACAGTCATGGCCCTGCATCCAACTGTTTTCAACCTTAAGGGATGGCTGTAACTTAGTTCTAAAATTCCATGTCCTGAACCCATCTCTAACCAAAATGTGAGGTTTCAGGTTCAGGTGGAAATGGCTCGGATCCAGCTAGGATCCAGCTTCCCAAC
Organism: Psophia crepitans; assembly: GCA_013399095.1. Classification (NCBI taxonomy): domain Eukaryota; kingdom Metazoa; phylum Chordata; class Aves; order Gruiformes; family Psophiidae; genus Psophia; species Psophia crepitans. The sequence continues at coordinate 724,866 of VWZZ01003874.1, forward strand.
GTCCTGAAGGATGTGCCAGGAGACAGGAGGGATCAACAGTGACTGCTAGATACAGGATGCCTTACTGAGCACTGGGCATAGGAGTCAGCTGAGGCACTTGCTGGTTGCAGTCAGCTGCAGAGTAGTGCAAGGTTTGTACGGTGACTTGCAGTTCAGTAGCCCACTGCTTCCTGCAATGGACTTTTGAATATACAAATACTGGGGGAGCATTTGTTCTGCCTACACATCTACGTTTTCCTAAGAGCACAGACATGTTGCCTTCCAAAGCTACTCATTCTGTATCTTCTAGTGACAAAGTTCCTTTGTCCAAAAAAACCCAAGCACATGATTGCGCACACAGTCTCTGCTGAAATGGGGATTGAACAGCTCTGAATTCTCCACCAGGGTGAGGGCTCAGAACCAGCTTCTGAAACCACACTGATGGGGACTTTGCAAACAGAATGAATCAGCAGGCAAAACAGGAGACATGACCCACTTAGCCTGCATGCTGGCTAGCAAAGGATTATCCAATGAATAATGCAATATACCCACAATCATTTAACTGTCTAGAGCTTTCTATGCTCCATCAGTGTGCCATGTAGAAGTCCAGCACTGCCTCCAATTCCATCTTTTCTAAGGAATTCCATAAACTAGGAGGGAAAAGAAAAGGACCACCCTGTGCATTACACAGAATCCTTGAATATCTCATGGCAATTTTGTAGCACACCCTTTTTCTCACTAGCTTAGATCACTGCAAATTCTGCCTGAGACCACAGGAGGAATGCTACCCACGTTGTGCTCTGCGCTAATTGCAGTGGGCCATACTAAAGAACTGCCTGGATTTGAGCTGAACCTATAGGTTTTTAAGCCCTGCTTAAATTCAAAGAGCCTTCCACTGCTCTTGTCGTTAAAGGCAGTATCACAGAGGATCTTTCTGCAGGGATGACATAACGAGGCAGAGGGGAGACATAAAAGGTTTCAAATGCTGCCTAAAAGGTAGAGGAACAAACAGTCTGTTCAACTGCCCCACACGCCTTTCTGTCCTCTTCCACTGAGTTTTCTTCTCCTGATGCTGCAAACAGTTTGGCCAAAGCCAGGAGGAGGTTGGAAAGATCATCTTGTGCCTTTGGAAGTCTTTGAATGAAGAGTAGAAGGGACTCAGGCGCTCAAAGAGGGAGAGAGCTGCTTAAATAGAAACACTGGTTAAATAGAAGAGCAGTCCACAGGATGGCAGCATAACAGCTCAAAGCACTCATCTCTTTCTCACTCTTCTGGGAGCCCAGTGTCTCACAAAAGGTGTAGAGCAGCACTGGTCTGCACCACAGCATGATGTCCTAGCGAAACCCTGGACCACATGCCTGTCACAGTGGCTGAGACAGTATGTGCTTCAGCAAGAAATGTTCCTTTACTTGTGTGTCTTGAGCTCTAAATCCAAGCCTCTGTCTGCAGGTCTCTTTGCAGAATAGTCACATTGAGTAGACAAACCTGAGCTGGCAATTCAATGCAGCTAAAGAGAGCTCTGTGACAGTGAGAGCACTTTGTTCTTTAAATGACAAGTCTGCTCACCATTCCCTGGAACCAAGAGAAAAAAGCCTAGGCTTTCCTCTACTCCCTGGACTCAGATTTCTGGTTTGGAGCTGCTTCCAAATTGGTGGGGACTGTTTCATAGAGCAATGCCAGGCACAGGCCTTTGAGCCAGCTCATCAGGAGCCAACTGCTGAACTGGATGCTCTTGTTTTACAGCCAGTTTCAACCCACGATCATGGGAATTTTCCTCCTTTCAAGCGACTGAGGAAACACTTGGTACGGGTAATTCCGGCTTCAGTTTAAAGGATCTAACCCCCCGTGCCACAGCTTTCTAGCTAGCTAACCAACCTTTTCTGCTTTCCCTCTCAGCTGTCCTGTCACCTGCCAATCACTGTCTCACAGAACCATCTCTTAGCTGGGTTATCAGCACCGTCTGCATACACCCAAACCCAGGGCCTCACTGCTCTAGGTGCTATGTATATAAGGGGGAAGGGCATCCTGATCCTCACTGTTCAGACAGTAAAAGGAGAAGATAGAAAACATAGGTGCCAATTTGCAAAGATCCCAAGATACCTAACGAACTGCAATCGACAGGAGTGCCAACATCATCCAAGGCAATCTGTGAAGGTTATGGCAGAACCAGGAGTGGACTCCAAATACCCTCAGTCAGTCTCAGACGCACAAGACTGCTCTTCTCCATCACACATACACCTTTTACTTAGCTCATAATTTCTCAAAGACAGAGTCTGATGAATGTTCACTGTCTGGACAGCACCCAGCACAACAGGGGTGGGGGGTAGGTAGTGTGTGTACTTGGAGCTAGTTTAACAACAACCAGCAGCAGCAAGTCATGCCTTTTCTTCCCAGATCCTCATCCTTTTTCTTGCCTATATTTTCTTACTTCACTTCATTCATGCTCAGAGGGTCTTGCCTTTCCTTTCATTCAGAAGCAGCCTACAAGCATCCACGGCCACTCTACCTGGGGGAGCTCTCGTGACTCACAGCCACACCTAAGTCATTCCTGCTTTTCATGCCACAGGCAGGGCTCTCTCCCTCTCATCGTCTCTGCTCTCAGATTCGTTCTGACAGCCAGGGCCTGACCTCAAGGAGGCCAGGAGAGGAAGCCTTGCTTTAATTTCAATGGGCTTTGAATAAAGCCTCAACTGCTTGGAGGCAAGGGAGCTTGGGCAGTTATGTAGTTTTGCCTCATTACTCCAGTCTCTGGAGACACAGTTTACCTGTGAGGAAGCTGCTGCTCTTCAGTCACACCTGCACTCTGGGTCTCTCAAGAGAAAGGCCCTGCCTGCCTGGAGCACTGGCATCTCTTCACGCTCACACACTGTGTACGCTGGGACCCCACAACTGACTGCTCTCATCTGGCTTTTCTTACTAAGGGAAGAGGGACAAAGCTATTAGTTACCATTTTCCACCAAGCTAGTTGAAGGTAGTTTTACAGGGTGTGTTTTGAAATGTTTAGGCTTCCCCACTGTAGCATGCAACAGCATGGAATAACACAACCTCTTCTATCTTCCAGTAGGCAATGGTACTAAGCTGCCTTTTCAGTTCTCCTCGGTGGGACAGAATCCGCCTGGTGACTTCAGCAAACAGTCTGACGGGAGCCTCTTCACTAAGACCGGTACTAGGCATTTAGTTTTTCCCCCTTCCTTCTGCCCTTTTTTTAGGTGATAAGACATTTAACCCTGTTCTTGCTCCCTCAGAGAAGGCCTGGAGCAGTCCTACACCTGGCCCATATCCCCTGCCCTGACTGTCAACCTCCTAGAAACATGCACATGTTTACATAAGCGACTTGCTCTGCTGAAGCAGGGCAACAGGAGTTTGTTAAAGAGCATGAAAAAGTATTAAAAACTTCTATCTAGTGAATAGTTGAAGGGGTTTTAATTTTGTTCATAATGGGCAGAGATGATCATTTTAGAGGTGTAGAGACCGGGGAGAGAAGGATACTAGGAAATTATGTTCATCACCCCCAGCTTCATCATTGTCTCAAAACAGCTATCCTCCTGAAAGAATAGCAGTTACTGAGCACAACCTTTAAAAAAAAAAAAGCAGTAGCTGCCTATCCTCCTTCATCTGAACCAGAATGCCCCATTCACCATCTCAAAATCCTCTTTTCACTACCTACTAGCTCAAGGGCACCAGAGGTTGAATTCAAGAGCATCAGCACCTGCCAAGCAGAGTCAGGTCTGATTAATTTGCGAATAGGAGATGGTGTGGAAAGGCCGTTGCCTGATAGCACTGAAACTGGTCATGATTCAGCAGGGCTGGTATTATTTTTGAATCAGAATGGAGCTGGTGTGGTAGAAGGGGGTTAGGACTTATGTTGCCAGAGGTACTGTCATTAATTTCTGACATGAAACCCAGACCTTGCCTCTTTGCACTAATTAAATCGCCGATAGTGTTCCTTGCAAGAGTCAGAATGCTTAGTTCGGGACTTGGCCTAAATTTAATTGGACCCATTGCATTCCACCTCTCTGCATTCTTCAGACATTTTAATTAGACAGACCTTCTTCACTCCCTTTTCCTAACTGATTAGGTGGTGAATAGGCATCTGTTTGACGGCTGTTGTGTCCCACCCCAGAAATGGCTGCATTTCAATGTTAAGCAATGCAATACTAATTATGTGGCACTTCCAGTCCTGCTACTCATCTTGGCACTCGCAAGGGGAGACGGGGATGGTGACAAGGACCGATCTATAACAGGCTGTTTTATGTTGTCACAGCTTATCCTTCAATAGTGAGACATCAGTCTGCAAAGGTGACGCCACAGACATGGAAATCCTCTAAGCAGTCTGTATTGGTAAGAAATATGCCCTTGGTGTGAAAGCATGTACACAGCTTCGGCAAGAGAATTATCTGTTCTAGGGACACTTGAGACTTCAGAGACTAGGGCTTGCATTCTTTGGAGATGGGAAAGTACAAGCTTCAGGTCGACAACTTCTATTATTTTTTTCTGTGGTTAACTGCATCCACAGAAGGATGCAGACGAACCCCCAACCACCTCCACAGTTCTGTGTTGTAGGAATAATTAATACTTCAAAAATAACACTTTGAAAAGATTTTGCCCTGGTCTAAAATTTGATCCAGGCTTCTAGAAGCTATACAAGCACTGAAGCACACATGCTGGTATCTGTAGTACTTTTCCTTCCTGCAGGGACATCATACACTCTTAGTAGTCTGTGACATCTAGAAAGCACAGATTGTGTAAATTACACCAAAGAGAACCATACAAAAGTTAAACCACAACACTTGCTAATTATAACGTACAGTGGGCAGATGCAATATCAAAGATGAGGGGTTGGACTAAAATCATAAATCACTGGAACATCTGTAAGTCACTCATTTTGCACTGTTAGCACAAAACAGGCAACAGCATTATAAGGGGCGGAGGACAGCGATACTTTAGCTCTTGTAATTGTAAGTATACAAGGTTAACAAAGTTAAAGCATAACCATAGAACACTAAGTTCATCCATTTTTCTTAACATCCATTCACACTGTGCTGCATGAAGATCTTGCACGATCTGAATTGAGATCGTCAAGTTTTTGCCCCCATATCCGCAGATGAAATTTATTTTTTGAATTCTGATTTTACATTTGTGAAAGATTGTTTACCATTCCCTGGAAATAAGACTTTTGAAGAAGGAGAGGGTCAAGAATTGAGAGCATTCCCACAATGAAGGAAGAAAACAGAAGAAATACACAATAGTTCGAAAGTATCTGCCTAAGGACTGCAGCTGTATGTAGCTGTATGTCTCTGCTAAATATGCAAGGCCCCAGCAGGAGACGAATGCCAGTGAAAGGGACATTGCTTGGTAGACTGTATCACACTCAGAAAATCCAGCCTTGAGCCTCTGAACGTGTTACAGCAAAACCTGTCTCTTAGGAACAGCAAAGTTTTATGTGTCTTGCGTTTGATCACTGCCTTCCCAAAAGATCATCTACTTCATCATATGTGTGCCCAGACGGAAACTTTTCCCAGTGATTTTAGATACCAACCTATCCTCCCTGATGGTGATGTTATACTGGGGGAGTCTGGTCAGGAAAGTGAAGTCTCTGTCAGTGCTGGGCACTGGTGAATGTGAGTACTGTCTCCTTAGCAATAAGCACCCCACTGCACAACAGTCAGCATGCCATGCTCCACGAACGCAACTCATGCTTGCTTTAACCCCCACAGAGAAAGCTTGGGTAACTTCTCCCCCACAAAGACACCAGTCTCTTTCTGTCTCCCTTTCTCTCTCACGCATACGCTTGTAATGACTGTTTTATTTTTATAGCCTATATTCACCAGATAGCTTTGAACCTAACAATTGAATTGATAAATATAAGCATTAAATTGTCCCAAAATAGAATTAAATGCTCTGGACTGCAGTAGCTCTGCAGGAGCTTTTATGGTCTATTGGGCCAATAATCTAGCTTTTAAAATAGTCTTAAATATGTATTTAAGTAATACACATTCTAAAAGCTCTGTAAATATGGATTTTCACACAAGACTATACTGTTTAAGGAGCAATGTCTTTTTAATGCACAGGGAATTCTTTAAAATGAAGGTCCCCTTTTCTGTCTCTTAATTATATTGGAAATTAAGGCCATAAAATGAAAAGAATTTCAAGAAAAGGGAACATCGAGCAGAAGTATTGGGAGTCAGCATTGAGCAGCAAGATGGGTTGGGTTGGCTCTTTGCCATGCTTCCACCCTCCTGCCATGCCTGATACTAACTAGTGCGCTGCACAAAAGCATACCAGCATGTTGCTGTGAGGTCTCTCCCACCTTCTGCAAGTTAGATCTGGGCAATGGATCAAACCTAAGACAGATCAGGCATTACAAAACCACAGTTGTTCCCAGTTGCCTTTGTGACTTCATTGGTGTAAGCCTATTCTCATCCAGGCTAGAGATTTTGCCTCAAACAGTGCAACCAGCTATCACAATCTAAATTGGCTTGTGTTTTGCAATCATCCCAAGCCAATATGCAGCTGCACAACACAACTTTGCCACATGTTGCTTATTTGTAATGGTGCAGATAAGAATGAAATTCCCAGGGTCAGTCCTGATGAGAAGAGATATGATTAGGGACTGCAGTAAGCAGCTGGAGAGACAGAAAATGGCAGGCGATTCCCTCAGGCTCTGCCCGTCTCTCCACTTAGGCTTCTGTTTACACAGACATTTAGTGCTGGGCACGAACAAGCAATACAGCATTGTGTGAGAATTTCCATGCACAAGAGTTTTGGCTTGCCAGCCAGAAAGCACAAATAAATACCATACAGCTTAGTTGATCACTTGCATAGCTGTGCATGGCTTTAAGTGTGAAAACTCCCATGATTCTTGGGTGAGTGAGCAATTAAAAGATACTGACAGAAGCATAAAAATAAAGGTGACATTCCTATTCTCCCAGAAACCCCTCATCAAACCATGAGTCATAGTCTGAGATTTCATATGATGCACAGACTCATTTGGCTCAGGGATGAAGTCCATGCAAAGCATGTGTATAAATCAAAAAGCAACACCATTTGCATTTGATCACTCCAGCGCCTCCAGTAGTGAAATGAGGCAGTGTTGCTCTGCAAGAGGACAGACTGAAGGTGTTAAGATAGGAGTATGTCAAGATATGTATGGTTGGGCTACCTAGGAGGGTGAAGAAAAAGAAGGTAGGTCAAACTCACATGCCCCAAATTCTCCATTACAGTCACATTACCGCCCCTTTTACGTCAACAAAGGCAATGGAGCCACTTCCAACGAGGCACCTTGATTCCTGAAGATTTAGGGAAGAGCTGGCAGCACTTGGAGTGAAGACTCAGCTGCGGATTTTCATGGATGTACCTGCTACTATATTAACCTTACTGCTCTAATCTCTGCCAGGGAGAGGGAAGGTGCAGAAGGGAATAGCATTTACTAGAGAAAACAAGGACTTTTTCCTATTACCTTGAAAGCTCTGCAGGCCTTAACAACATAACCCCATCCTCTGCTGTCACCTCCTTATTGCCTCTCTGTCAATGCCCTTCCCTTTGCTTCTGCAGAGCAAGCTGCTCTGCTTCTCCTGGGAAGCACACATGCTTGGGTAGCACCCCCACACACTATGCTATACCAGCCCAATTATCCTGAGTAATGTTTATATGACCATAGCTTTTTAGTCCCAGTGAAGGTCCTGAGCTGGGGGGGCCCAAAGGTCTTCCTGGACTGGAGAAGCCTCAGCCACTGGGAGCAGTGACAGCTGTTCCCATGCCTCTCTACCCCATGACCTGGCTCTGTCTCAGATGGGGACACACAGCTCTCACTAGGATGGGCACTGCCTGATCCCTGAGGTCCCTACAGGCTCCCCCGGCCCATGCTGGCATTGGCATCCTTCCTCAGGGCCCTTCACCAGCTCAGCTCTGCTCCTGCTGCCTTCCAAAAAGCCAGCCAACAAGACCTATTTGGAGCTGCTACAGCCCAAGGCCAGCTACTGGTGGAGAGCAGAGAGGCTTTCTTTCCCATTAAAGTACCCCTCCAGCCACCTTTTCAAATTAAGAAATAAAAAGAAAATCCATCCTACTAATACAAGATTGATTAGATGCCATAGGTATTAGGTGTTTTTTTTTCTTTTGCAGTGTGTTTTTTTTAATTCCCCTAAACTAAAATTGATTTATATATTGTGGTTCAGGTGGTTTTTTTCTGCAATGAGAATTATTACCATAGCTTTTTGCTCAGAATAATATTTTTTATTTGTCCCCTGGACAGACAAATCACATCAGCACCCAGGCTGCAAACCAGCCAGGGCTGGTTAACCTTTCCATGATCTCACTGAGATTATTTTGCTTCCCGTTGGACAAAGCTGAGGGGTTAAGTCCATGCTATGCAAAAACCTGCCCAGGCCAGTCAATGGGAGTAGATGACCCATTGCAGGATCAGAGCCCTCAAACGGTGATAACCAGCTGCAGAACAGAGAAGCAAGTCCTGACAGCTACTTTTCACCGTTTGCTGTATTCAAGTGGGTTTTGGAATGGCTTTCCCCTACCTTTCCTACCCCCAAATGCTTGCAACACCTTGCTGAGAGAGATCACGCCTAGCGCTCCCTGAAAATTACTTTCTTGCTAATCCTGTGCAAAGATCCTTGCTGCTTTTTAATCCAACACCTCAGACAAAACTTCTGAGGCGAACAGTTGGTTGCTCCAGAATACTTGAGATGGCACTTACTTTATAATTTTATTTTCCTTAATGACCAGAGGGGAAGGGGATAGCATGGTAGGGAAGGATGTGAAGAAAGGGAAAGTGGGATAGAGTTGCTAGGAAATACACTGAGGGGTTGAGTATGTGTGTGAAAGGATAAAATAAGCCCTCCCCAAATCTCGCTGTTTTGCGTCTGAGCAGGCATCAGTAATCACTTGGGTCCCTTACCTTCCTGTAAAAGCTTCCACCACCTCCTTTCCATTCTCCAAAATGCAGGCATGATCCCTTCTCCTCCTCCAAAACTTGGATATTAAAATGCCCCCTTTCTTTCCTGCCCTAAAGAAGTCTTGCTGCGGTGTCGGCCGGGACCCGCGCTACCCCTTGCCCAGTACACAAACAACCGGCCCGAGGAAGCAAGCACCCCCTTCCTCCCACTACGCCTCCCCGCTGGCTCTGCGCTACCCCACTTCTGCAGCCCCCATGGCCTATTTGCTCCCCTTCCTCTCCTCACTTCGAGGGCCTCACTCAGACCTCGCACGCACAACTTTTCACACCGGCATGATCTGGCAACAGGAACGGAGCTGCTCCCCATTTGCGTTAGGCTGGGAGGATGCTGAGCCTCCCCTTCCTTCCCCGCTGGTCTCCCCACAGCCCTTTGCCCCACCAGAGGAGTGCAGGATGGGGCACAGCTCTGGGGAACTAGCGGTGTGGCTTTGAGGTGTATCGTGCATGAACTGTTTTTTATCGTGTTTGTCTTGATCAGCAAAGCAAGAGGAATTCCACCTCCTCAGACAGGACACGACTGCGCTGATGTAAATGAGGCCCCTCACGTGTGCAACACGTACTGCAGAAATAAAGGAGAAAGCTCCATGTCTGACCAAAAACCCTTGGAATGAGGTCTCTCTGTCTTTGGTGTTTGTATGCTCATAAAAGTCTCAGTGAGGTTAAGTCTCTTCAAAACATTTTCTATATGAGCAAGGGGTTTGGAGGATCCATTTCCCCAGCTCCTAGAGGCTTTCTTTTCACTGTTTTTTGGGTATTTTGAGTCATGGTCGTGTTAGCTCAGAGAAAATTCCCACATCCTTGAAGGTCAAAGCCATGCTGACAGACACATTTCTAGTATAGTACCTTGAGACTACCCTGCAGATATGCCCGGGTAGGTCAGTTCCCAAACGCTGATGTCACGCAAGTCCTTCCCTGCAAAGGCATTTCTAGAAACCCCTCAGCCTGTGGTTTTTTGTGATTTCAGTGCCTCTCCCCTGCCAGAGTTAAACCTCTACCAGCTCCCACCAGAGGAGATCGTTTGCTCACATATGCGCAGGCCAAAATCAGCCTGGGAGAGACCAGGCTGTGGGGAGGCTGCTGAGCTGGGGCACTGGTTTGCTCCAGCCTGGACCTGAGCATCCCTGGGAGGTTGGTTCTGGACCCAGCACCTGCTTGAACCTTCCTGGGGATATAGGCCTCCAGTTCTGCACAGCTCAAATTTCTTGCCTATATCATGGCTTCTCGTGTCCCCAAGGGAGAGAATAAATCCCTTGTGGGCTGCTAAAGGTGCAGATTCAAGGCCAGACACACATAGAGGTAGCCCTGACAGCTGCTTAAAAGAGCAGTTGTACACATGAATCTGCAGGGATAAGAGCAGAGGCAGGTAAGGTTTATTCATTTTCCCTAGGTACACTAAGGCAGAGAGCTTTCCAGAGGATGCCTAGCATGTTTCTTCTCTCAGGTGCTGGATACCAGATATTTTTCCCCAGATATTGCTGACAGTCATTCCTGAAGAGCAAGGATAGTATCAACTCACTTGAGAAGCCAGTAAATCCTCCTTGTTTACTCCGCATGGGAGTTACCAGAGAACAGAGCTCAGCTCTTTCCCATCAATTCCACTCACTGCCTCCATTACTGTTATTACTGTGATTAAAAAGCAATCAAAGAGAAATCTTCTTCCTGTCCTGAAATGGCTGCAAACAGTTCCACCACTTAAGCACGAGAAGAAAGTTACAAGCAGACTCTACACTCCTGGACGTTGTGACACTAAAAAAAAAAAAAAGGAGCTCATTGTCTGAGTAGTCAGAAGCAGTGAGCAGGGCTGGCCACACCAGCAGCGTGGGGACGGAGTAATGAACCTCCCAGCTGCAGGGCTGCGTCGCGCCTGCTTAGGGAATCTAGTCAGAGCAGCCCCCGACGCACCACAATGAACTTCGCAGCCTGGAAGCGCGGTCTGAGCTCAGCGCTGTCGCACACCCAGCTCGAAGATGGAGCCCAGCCAGACTAGCTAAATGAGACAGGACTGCTCATCTCCTACTCAGGCAGACCAGAGGGGTTGGATCTGGGGTCAGGCATCAGCTCTCCATCCCAAGGAGATCCCTGGGAGAAGGGACAGAAGGGCAGAGGACACTTGGACACCCGAAGCTGGGCTGACAGAGCAAGGCTCAACGACAAAAATCACAATCAGGCTGACTCCGAGGGAAGTCAGCAGCCATGACTCCTCTTTGGAGTGGATGCCCATGACATCAAGAGTGGTCTTCTCCATCTTTCACCGCCAGCAATTGCTGTTCCCTGAAAGTTTAGGCTTCTGGCTCTAGTTTCTCAGCCCAGAGGTGGCTGTTTCTCAGCACAGCCTCATTCACAACGCCCCACTGCCCACCAGAGCAACCCCAGCCTCTCCCCCACGCCCCTGCACGGCTCTTAGCACCCAGCCTGGCACCAGCCCAAAGCCCCCTCGGTGGAGTTCACTCCGGGCAGCGCGGGGGGTGCGGGTGCCCAGTCGCGGCTGGGGGCCGGTGCCGCCTGGAGGCAGCCGGCAGGTGCCAGCGCCCCGCTGCTGTGCCGGGGTGCTGCGGGGTGCATTGCCCTGTAACTGGCGGTCCCACTGTAAGGGCAGCCTGTTGGTAATCAAAGAAGAGTGAAGCCAAGTGCCCCACGAGCAAGAGCTGAATTTTGCCTGCATACATGTGATTCTGGGCTTCTGAACTAGAGTGATGCATGATCCGTGCCAGTCCGAGGGGAACATAAATAACGTGGGGACAGACCCTCCTCTTGGATGTAAATTAGCTGCGATAATCAGCTAAGAATCAAAGCAAGTAGTTCCAAAAGCTGATCTTCTCTAATGATTCAGTCAGCTCACTCAATCACTTGACTTCTGTCACCAGAGCGAGACAGGCCAGTGTTTTATCTTCGTACATATTAACTATAAAGTCTTAAAATGAACAATTCTTCAGGGGCATAAACAAGAATAATAAAATCTAATTGCTTGTGAACCTTTAAATTTTTTGCAATATTTTCATGACACAAATTTGCCACTCTCTTGCACAAAGATAACACAGAAATAAAGCGTTTGAATTTGCTAATTAGGAAGCATAAAATACAGGGACACGCTCTTAATAAAACTGTTGGGATGTTCAAAACAAACACTATGATAGCTTCTGAATTTTCATTGCCAAGTGTCTGATCTTTAGACCTTTAGCTCTTCAGGTAACAGAACTTAAAATGATGCAGCGTCACAGAGCATCTCCTCCAGACCACACTGCAGCCAATGGGCGCAGTGACACCAGTTTCATACTCAGAGTCAAGGCCAAATTCTGCCTTGAATATTTCATAATCTTGGGGGCTAGCTTAGGACCTGCCTTCAAGAGATCATTTGCTACATGTAAAGCTTAATACGTGGATATGTCACACGTGGGACTAGGGCTGAAAACAAATAGTAAATACTTAGCATCTGCAGATATGGTACAACCTGTAATCTGCTACCTCAATGTGTCACAAGGAAAAGGCTTTTTCATCTTGTTCAGCTCTCCTGGACCAGCCCACCACTGCTCACAGATGGACAACTAGAAAACACTCTCTTGCCTGGTACAAGTGAGGCCCATATCTTAATGTACAGGCAGTACTAAAAAAAAAATAACAATGAGAAATACAAAACTGGTTCAATACTTTCTTTTTACCCCAGCTTTTTCCTCTGCTTGGATTTTTAAACAACTCCCAAGTAACTCAATAGAGAGAATTGTTGAAATAATTTTTCTAAACAGAAAGAATTATAAGGATACTCCTTACAGGTTAATATTTCCCTTGACCTGGGGAAAAAAGCATTTAAGCCAGATAAAACTTGCATTGATAGTTGTGGTAATTAATTTGCACATTTTAGTGCACTTAAATAATCTTACACACTTCCATCAATCATATATCTAGTCCTGGAATAGTTGCCATGCACTGTCAGACAAAGCCGCACGTCAGAGTAATGAGGGATAAGCTTTTTGCATTTCTATTACTTGTTATTACAGGATCTTCAGTATTTTGTAAATAGGAGTTTTCAACACTTTCTCTCCAAGAAGGTAGGCAAGCATGGCCTGCATTTCCCTCACCAGGAGACAGAGGCACAGACCAAAAGGAGCAGCTTCCTTGGCCTTGCTGCTGCTGAACTCAGTGCTGTTGGATATGTTTTGGTAGGACTCAAAGCAGACTCTGCTGAACCCTACCTCAGATTATTTGTTGACCCTTGTAAGGCCTGATGGAGGTGCTTTATGGCAGTGTTTGCCCGTCCTCCCTCAACTGCAGTGCTGGACAATCTTCCCATGGCTGGCACCCTAAACCTGGTTAGTCCGACTTTTATGACCTCTCGGAAGAGCTTGACAAGTCCTAGGTGTCCTGCTGAAGTTGCAGTGGGCTAAATGGACCAACAGAACCCAAGGGGCCAGGAAGGGCATCCGCTTTGCCGCTGTCAGGAACTGATCATCGACCCCTGCATCAGCAGCATCACCTTACACTGTTCTTATTAAATAGCCCAGCACCAGAGTTGCCTGTGCACTGCTTCTGGGTCCTTCCCACGCAGGTGCCACAGGACAGCTGTCTTCGTTTTACAGGGACCTGCAGAGAAAGTCTTTTTGTGGGATTCTTTAGAGAGACCTGTCTCAAACACCACAGCAAGAACATTAGCACTAAGAGTCTAGCCTTGCATTGCCCTGCTCTAGCAGTTTGACGGACCCCATTACCTTTTCACATGTCATTTGGCTGCTGTCAGAAGCAAGAAAGCTTCTTAACAGGGAAACCTTTAAAGGCCACAGCCTGCATATGTGTGCTCTTTACGTGGAGTCTCCTTCAAAGAAAAGATTTACTTCACACATTTTCTCTTCCTGCTTGGGACCTCCAGGGGATGATAGCTCCATTGCTGTGCGCTCCTGCCTACTTATGGATTCTGTGAGTACTTTCCCATTGCAAATCCTGGAGGATTTAATATCCACTCTGTAATCTACTGGCACCGACAGGCATTATCTAACTAAACCTTAAATTGGAAGTGCTAGTCTTTCCATTTTCCCCAAGCCGTTGTGAAAAAGTCAGGTTCTTGTCGTCTGATGTAATTTACTCTCACTCTAATTACAATACACCACTCAGCTGTTCCTGGCAAGGACCTGTGCGGAGCTGCTGGGTGGGACAGTGGTGCCCCAAGTCTCCTAGGCTGACTCTGCTTTTCCAGATCTGCTTCCGTTCCATCTCCCCTCACACCCACAGGAGCAGCATGCTGAATTCTCCTCTCCTCTGTTGTGCTGCGCATCTGACCAGTCAAGTTTTGGCTCTACTGGGGCCAAGGATTGTCACTGAGGGCACCCAACTCCTTGTCCCAACCCATTGCCAAACCTCAGGAGCAGCAGTCAGCAAGGAAACTGTTCAGTGTTGTGTTTGGTTCTCTAAGTGGTGAGAGCCGATCAGTGTCCGCAGAAACACCCTCCACCTAGCTCACGTCCCAGGCATTCGATGGCAGCAAGAGTGGCTACCTGGCTGGGCTAGCAAACCCACACAAGCTGGGCTTGCAGTGGTGACCTGGCCGGGAGAACAGGCAAGAGGGACCCGAAATACACATTTAACGCAGACAGACATAGGCAGGTGATGCAGTTTTGTAACCTTGACCTTTCTGTACCGCAATGTACTTCCAAGAAAAAGAAACACATTTTCTGTAGTTCTTCCTCCCTCTCATTTGTTATACTCCATTTTGCCTAAGCAGCCAGTAATATTCATTTATTATTTCCAATTGTATTAGAAAAAAAGCATCTCCGTCCCAGTCACACCTGTTGTGTGTATCAGGTACCCACATGGATAGGGTATAGATTCTGCTCTGCAGTAATCCATCCCCACTGACACACAGCAAGTGGAAAATGGAAACTTTCAGGGGGAAATCAGTCAGGAGATGCAAGAACAAAGACAGTGTTTGAGTAAATTGCAGAGCAAGTCCATCTGGTTCAGTAACCAATCTGACAGTACCAGATGCTTTGATGGAAGATGCCAGTAGACAGATGTGGGATAAACTGTGTTTAGGGAGAGCTATTTCCTTCTGACCCCATCAGTTAGTACTCAGCTTATGTCCCTAATTAACACCACTTTTAGTATTTTTAAATCCTATACACTACATATCTGATGTGGCTCCCTGTAACAGCTGAGCATCAGCATCAGGATCTCATGCATTCATTTTCCCAACACTTATGGAAAATATGAATCCCCATTTTATGACCACAGAGAATGGAAGCACAGAGGTGAGATTTGCTTAAGGTCAAAAACCAGGTTTGCAGCAAGGCAGGAATCTGAGGTCTAATCTCCAGTCAGGAGAGGATTATTTTCCTCAAACATCTCTAATCCCATTTTGAATCCACTTGTCTCTTAGCTCAGGAGTATGTGGCAGCAAAGAGTTCTACAGTCTAGTCTCATAAAAATACTTCTCCAAGAACAACTGTTGTGCAGATATCTTAGCACATTTGAAAACCACTTGGCAGATTGAAGGTGTTGTACAGGGAGCAGGGTTACAGCACAGCTCCGCCTTCTATCTCAAGAGTCTGCAGGCATCACTAGGAACCTTGGCCTTACCATCGAAGGGATGTCCACCACCCTTTTTGCTCCAGTGTAGCACGTTTATTGGGACAAGAATCACCCAGGCTGAAAGATCACCTCTTGATCAAAGTGAGGGATTTGGCAGTATTGGACAAGATGGGGGGTGGTGGGGGAGTGGCGCAGCTGAACATCTGCAACCTGCCTTTTGAACTGATATCTAAACTCATTGTGGAAAAACACTGCAGACATTTATACACAGAGACTGGTTAATAAGGTAATATTTTGTGTGCAGTGCTCAGATGATGGAAAGACGGAATGACATGCACCATCAAAGAAACAGAGGAACCTCAACAGAATAACATTTTCTGAAAAAAAAAAAAATTAGTAGGAGAAAAGGAAAATTTTCCCAGCTGAAACATGTATTATTTTATATACTTTTAAGAAAAATAATTTCAGGGAGATGTAATGGCTGAATATTCCCAAAACCATTAACTTCTGCTAAAAGAACTGCTGCATAGGAAATATAGGGAAATAACCAAGAAAAAAAAACTCATCCCAGCATACTCTCCTGTTTAGTAGACATAAGGGACTTTTGCCCTTCATAACTTTGTGTTTTTATTACCCAGAGAAATGATTAATCCCCATTTGAACCTCTTTAGATGCTCTACTTCCATCATATCTAACACAGCAAGTCCCACTGAAATATGTAGAATTAAAAAAAGGTCTATGGCAGAGGACTGACTTAGATTAATGAAATATATGAACAGGGTCACAAATTTCTTTGCACACATATAAAAATGCAGAGTTCATCTCTCCAACATAGGACAGCGGTTCTGGACACCCATCCCTTTTAGCACAGGATCAAACTCCTCAGTTTGCAGTAAGCCTCACCAAGGTACTCCATACTGAAGGAGCCATGTAGGAGCTCCAAGCGGTGTGCTACATTATTACGTTCTGTTAGTATGGCTGTTAGGAAGATAGGGCATCACTTTTTATCATGTGCTGATAGAGTTATGGCCAGTGAACTCAGTTGTGCTACCCATTAGGAGGTTTTTTTAAGGGTAATATCTTTTCATTTCATAGATAAGACAGGCTAAGAGTGTGCACATAGTCACAATGTCTTGGCTAATGAGCAGTAATTTGTTAAAGGAGCAATTAATTTCAATAAGTAGTCCATACTTTCCCTGGCGAAAGCAGGAGTAGAGCCCAGATTCTTCAGTCCTTGAGACACTCCTGTCACTTGCCATGAAGCAGAATTTATCTTTTTCTGCTCACTGCAAGCAACTAAAACATAACTCGGAGAAGTTGCAAAGCTAGCCAGGCAGTACCACAAACTGATGGACATAAACCGACCAGTTTGTACTCTGACAAAATGCGATGGCCACACACTGGTGTTCCCCGGGTGACCAAAGCACTGGCCCTTTTCCCTCCTGTTTCAGTTTCAAGGAAGACAGCAGCCTGCTCTCACCAGCTCTCCCTTCTGAAGGTTTAAAAGAGCCCAGCCACAGCAAGGAGGGAGGCTGCAAAGTTCCTCTCCAAGACAACTGCATATCAAGTAGAAATCACAAGCACTCTTGATAAACAGCAGGCAGCCCTACTCCTGGCAGCTAACAGGATTAATCTAAATGCACACAGACACAGCTGGGAAAATCAAAACATTGAGAAGAGACTAAATTACACCACTTAATGGCAAAACACCTTCAAGGCTTCCACTCCACCCACTGTCTTTCCCCTTGCTGCTGCAGCCATGGTAAGGAGAAAGGCACTTCCATTCTCCTCCAGCCCTGTGGCAGGCACCAGTTCAAGTGACTGGCAGACCTCAGAGGTGAGACCCAGCCACCTAGTTCTCCTAAGAACAGTGGGTAGGAGAGAGCCAAGTTCTCATGGTCCTGGAGTCACAGCTGCCAAGGCTCAAGAGATGAGCTTATGAAGCAGCAGAAATGGCAAGGTCTCTTACAGAGAGAGCACAGCTCTGTGGTTAACACCACAAAAGACTCAGGCTCTTCTGGCTCTGCTGCCAACCAGTTAGTGCCAGAGTGAGCTACCCTGTGCAGTGCTGAGCCTGTGGTTCACCCAAACCACAGGAAGAGGTTTTTAACACCAAAGAGAAAAACCTCCACATATTGCAGCAACCGAGAGGTCAAATGAAAACAAGGAGCGCATGTTCAAAAGGCTAGCTTGATTTTTACATGGTCGAAAGTAAAAGCCACTGAGTGCCACACAAGAAGGTCTGTGGATTTCTTCCTCCCCCTCTTATAAAAAACAGGGGATCCTGAGACTGAAAAAGATGGAAAAGTTCTGTCATAGTTTACCCATGTCGAAGTCCCTGCCTATACAGTGGAAGGGAGATGGGAAGTAATAGAGCTGTAATCACAACCGTGTTTTGAAAATTAAATTCCGGCACACGGATTGCCTTCCTGACCACGCCTCAATTTCATCCTGTGCACATCTTATGTATTTTGGTTCTCACAAACTTCTGCGTAGAACTAATAAAAAATCTAGCTGTCATGGTTAATGCCCCAGCATCAGTTTCCCAGAGTTTATGGTGCTGTGGGCCAGGAGATGCAGAAAGTTTTACAGCAGGCGCTGGCTGGATGCATCTAAGGGGACAAACTTGTGAATGCTGGAAATGGTTTGGGTTGAGTCTTCCTCCCTAGCCAAATCTCATTTAGAACCAGTAAGCGAGGCTCTGCTTGGCTGGCTCCATTCATGTTGTGCGCACTAGCAACAGTACTAGCAGTCATCTAGGAAGTAATTGTCCGACTAACCTCACGTGAATTTTCCTAGCAAGCAGAAGCTGATTCTGAGATCTCAAGATGACCAAGAAAAGGTCATATCATGCTGTAGCAAGCTGCCCTCCTACTGGCCACTAACCCAGGACAGGTTATGAACTCTGCTTGAACTCCAGATATGAGTGAGCTACTTCCCAGTGTTTCCTAATGATACCTGTGCACTTAAATGGAACAACCCTCACTCCCTAGAGGTAATGATAATGTCTAGTATGATAACAGGATCTTTCTGGTTTCAAAGTAAAGAATTCCAGAAAGACTCCTAAGTTATTGTAGCACATTAGAGAGATCTTTGTGGGAGATAGGTTTCCCCTTACTAGAAGTGACAAGCAATACCCTCCTCTGAGCAGCCATGAGTGTTCTCCAAGTAGTTTTACAGCAGTGGTGGCAGGTTAGATGAGAGAAGCAATGACCAGATTTTGAGAGACTTTGTGGAGAACAGAGAACTCCATTTTAGATAGTTGCCTACCAGCTTTCCAAACTAGCAACAGAAGTGAAGCGTCTGTGTTCAGCATTGTAAGGGGTTGTCAGTGCTGTGTGCCCTTAAAGTTGATCAGGCTGCGCTCAGTGAAAAAAGCTAACATTGGTAAACTAATACTGGTCAACATGATTATGGCTAGTTTGTAGTTTCTGGATGGAATCACCTTTTAATTTCATTAATGTTAGTTGGTAAGAATTATGCCACAGAAAAAAACATAGTCACGGTGCAAATAGAAAAAAACAGTCACAGTGCAAATCAAGTTTCCAGCTCAAAGGATGTTATTGTCTTTCGTAGAACATTTATAATTTTGCTTGTGGGATGCGGTGCAGCTGCTAAGCGTTTTCCTGTCTGGAAGCAGGTCCCTGGTGGGCTGAAAAGATGGAGTTGGAGCTCAAGCAATGTAGAAACTCACTTTTGTGCAAGTGGATGTTTCCTCTTTAAGGATAACTGTAAGTCTGTATTTCATAGCAGAAGGGAAAGATGCTTTCTATTTAAAGCAGATGGGTTAAGAGTTCAGGAAAGGAGGACAAAAAGAGATCATGAGAGGAAAGGTTCTTGGAGATGTCGGGATTTGAGAATGGAGATAGGCTGGCACTTGGCAGAAATTACACAAGGCAATTTGTACTAAGAACTGTTCTGACCCATCCTAAATCAGTTCTTTAGTCTCCCCTGAGGTACCACAGTAATTTCCTTCAGCTTTTACTCAAAGGCCAGGCTCTGCTCTAGGCAACTTCTTTTTCACAGGTTGTTTGGGTGATCTTAAATGGTAATTGCGTTACCAGTAAGACCAGTTTCCTTTATTTCTGCCAATCAGCAAGTTACAAACTCTGTTACCTACCATAGAACACAAGTTCCTGCCTGGGGCTGTTTTTCAGCAGCTTTTAAAGCCCCAAGTCCCATTTAAACTTGATGCAATGGCCTATCCCCCAGCTGGGCTGGGGCTACCACACCTCATGGCAGCCTCCTGCAGCAAGTCAAAGAAGAATCTGTTTGGTGTCAGCTCAGAGCTACAGAGGAGGATAATCTTTGTCCTGGGACACCTTGAGCACATTACTAAGGGGCACTGTTCTAAAAGTGCCTAAACGCCTTTGTGGTTCTAGCCTGTAAGTCTTCCCAGGTGCCATATCTCCACCAGAAAATGCTGTGCATTTCTATGGCATTCTGAGGATGTCTGTGTATCACAGTACTAGGATCCAGAATGGACACGTACCCCTCTTGTGTATTATTCCTTGCTCTATTGTTTTAAGTAGCACTTGTTAAACTGTTCTTGCTAGGCATTTCTAATTCTAACTAAAAGTGTTTCTCATTGTTTCATTTGTAGTAGGGGGGCAAGGAGCACCCTTACTGGATCTATTCTTATTGTATATCTTTCACACATTAACTGGACACACCATGTTTATGTCCAGGTGCACAGTGTTCAGAGAAATCAGACTGCTGATCGTCTTTCAGACTTTTTTTCTTTCTCTCATGTTCCTCTTGAGTAATGCTTACCTGTCCTCCTCCTTTTCAGCATATTTGAAAAACAAAACTAGACAACCACTAGTTTGTTTTGCATGTAATTTTTTTTCTTTCCTCAGAGACCACAGAGATAAACCTCACAGTCCCAGCAGCAAATCAAGAAATACTGCAGTACAAATATCTAAAAATAGTTTTTACAATAGTCATCTTGATATTTACATATTTGCTTGCAGTCTCCCCATCTAATTAGACTCTGAATCCCATATTTGCTTATGCTGGCAGATAGCTCCATTGTTTTAATGGTTTGGGTCTGTGAATATCTGGAGGCTTAAAGTATAATGCCATTTATGCCTTTGGTGGAGGATGAGGCAAAGAGAATTGAGTATTTAAGTGAGGAGGAGCCTATCTACAAAGGCTGAGGATGGCCAAGGCAATGCTAATGCAATTGATACTACGGAGCCTCTGTGCAGGGCTCAAGTGTGGGGCAAAGACTGACCGCCCCATTAAGTTCATCGATCTGTTTGAAGATCTTTCACATGGGCCAGGAACTGGACAATTACAATACAGTCCAAAGAGAAGTTACTGGGCACCATCGGCAAAATGTGTAGATGCAAGTGGAAGCATAAGTGACAAGGACAACAGAGACAGGAATAGTTTCCAACAGGTTGTGCAGGGACCTGGATTATCCACACACTGAGAAAACTTCAGTGAGCTGCTGTCTCCACATGTGGGACAAAGCTCATGGCAAGAGGATCAGTTCACACACAAGTCGTCTCCTATGTTTGTGCAACATGAAGCAAGCAACCTTGAAGCAAAACTGGAGCAAATGTGGCTGTTGTTTCTCAGCTCAGAGAAGCCAAGATATGCTCAGGAGGAGCAGTCTGAGATGCAGCCACAGAGACACCAGTTCAGTAATCAGTGCACGGCATTTAGCATGACAGCCTCTCAGCTGGATTTGTGAGCTGGGTGTTGGCCAATCATTATAGCTTCAAGCACGTTAGCAGAGATATGGTCATAAATCAGTAAATTCCCAGCCCAGCAGCAGGTTGAATTGCAAGGGCCACACCAACTGGCATCAATGCTCAGCAAATAGCATTGGGGCATTCCCCCCAAAGCAGGATATAAGCATCATGAATAAGAAAGATAAAAATGCCTGAGCACGTCCTTAGAATAAACCTGAGCTCTCTTCTTCATAAAGTCGAGCAGCTAGATCTACTCTCCTGGCAGCTGAGTATCTGTCTCAGCACTAGGCTTGTTGCTGTTGCACCTTCTCAGATTCACAAGTGAAAACATAGTCTTTCAAGTTAGACGCCTTGGGTTTCTTTGATGAAGGGCAAAAGGAAGGGGGAGAAGTTGTGAGGAGACAGCACAAAAATGAAACAATTCAAAAAGATGTGAATTGGGAAAATTTTATTCTAATTCATTGTCTCTGTTTCCTTGCCATGTGAAAGAACGATAACATCTACATCTGAGGGACAGAAGCAAGCTTGCTTTCCTTCAACAGTGTGTGCAAAATCCATTTGCCATTCTTGCATGAAAGGGGCTATTGAGATGTGTGGTATTAACTGAGCCTTTATCTGATACCCTGCCAACTTGTTTGAAAGTCTCTTTCTACCCACAGCAGGGTCAACAGCCACTAGTGTGGCTGAGATAGGGCTGTGACGCTGGCACAAAGATCCCATCCCGGCATTTTGTCTGCTACAGAAATAAACTTACAAGCTTAGGATTTCTCTCCTATTGGCTAATGCCTTAGTCAGAAAAGCAGCCAAGAAAGAAGCCTGTTGTGCCGTGGACTGACCTGAGGGGAGCCCAACAGCTAAAGACAGTAGCCAGAAGCTAAATAAACTCTGGCTCCCTATACTTGACCTGTATGTTTTCTAAAATGCAGAATCCAAATCACTCTGATTTTTACCTAACACATGCTCCAGGGATATGCACTGGCTCAAGGAGCATACAAGAGATCACAAAGCCTTTCCACCTTTAGGTTAGCAAACCTGCCCTGCTTTGTTAGCAACAGGATGTCACAGGGGGCTGACAACCTTGTAATTGCCAATGGCATGTGAGTTTTAGGCTGCACAGTATCAAACCTGTAATTCAGTGATCTCTGCAAAAAGATTGTGGGGGCTTAGTCAGAAAATGCTAAGTAGTGGCGAGATAGCTGTTGGCAGAGAAATCCTCTCTGTTGCTACTTGTTTTACCAACTTAAACATGACTTTCTGCCCAACAAGTCTCTCCATTATGCTGTTCCTGAGCAAGGACACCCTTGCTCAACACATTTGCTGCATTTTCTCTGAGAGAAGAATTATATACCTTGCCAGTCTACTTAAATTGGCATCTTGCTGACCCTAAACAAGGAAAGAAGCTTAATAGTATAAGAGCCCTTACATACTTTGAGACTACAGGGGTCTGCAAGGAACATAAAGCTCTTCTGACAGTAAAGCTATGAAATACTAGCCTGCCTCCATGCTCATCTCACACTGAAGGGAATTGTAAAAGAGACAGCAGCATTAATTATTAATCCCAAATAGAATTAATAAAGAAAAAACATTTACTATAGCTGATAAAGTGTTCCACACAAGATCTTTATCCTCAGGTCAGTAGCAGAAAGACGACCATAGCATGCAGCCACCTTCATGCCAAGCAAGATGTGATACCTTGTTTCTCACAAAGCAAAAAGACTATGGTGCTGCTCAGGATACAGACAGAGTTTCCATTACACAATCAAACTTGAGCCATGCCACTACCTGGTGCAAACTGTGGGCCTCAGCACTTGCTAGGGCAGCTACACAGCTGCCCACCCTTACAGCACTGGGGAAGTGATCTGCCGCCCTAATCCCTGCAAGCCAGCCGCAGATTTGCAGACAGACCTTGCAGCAGGCAGCTACACCAGCAGAACTAGCCAGATTCTCTCTACAGATAAAGAAGCCCTCTGCTCAGAAGGCAGATGTAGGTGGGGTGGGGTTGAATAAGGCAACTGAACCCAAAAGCCTATGCAGGCTTGTTGCTGGTTGGGGAAACATAACCATATCCCATCGGAGGAGATGGAGTGGTACTCAGGGTTTGGTGGTGTGCTTTACTGAGCTCTCAGGAGAAGCTGTCTTTCCCCTTGCCATAGAATTTCAACAGCAAACCTCTCTGGGTATTATTTCGTTTCAAGGCTGCACTGTGTTCAGGCACAGTATTTCTCACTTTTGAGGTCAAGATGATTTCTCATTTAGCTTGGATAGAGAGCTGCTGCAAAGCCTCTCCAGAGACCAAAGCCTCTGCTCACTATGGAAATCTCTGATGATATGATTTTTTTCCCCATCCTCTTGGTATGCACACACTAGCACATTGGAAGAGGTTCCCCAGAGAAGCTGTGGCTGCCCCTGGATCCCTGGCAGTGTCCAAGGCCAGGTTGGATGGGGCTTTGGGCACCCTGGGCTGGTGGGGAGTGTCCCTGCCCGTGGCACAGGGGTGGAACTGGCTGGGCTTTAAGGTCCCTTCCAACCCAAACCAGTCTGGGATTCTGTGATTGTCAGTGCACATAAATCTACATAAAGTAGTAGGGCCTCTCAATGTCTAGTAAAGCTGTAATCAGCAGAAAAGAACAGATAAAGGACTAGATTTTTGGATTGCATCAAGTCTGTACAAGGCTGTTGAAGTTACTCTGGTTTACACCACCTGATGGCAAAAAGATTCTCCCATTGCCTTGAGTCAGGATGTTTTACAATCTAGTTCTATTTATTTGTACCCACAAACTAAACTAACCTGCATTACAAATTATAGTAAAGGGAGGGGATATTTTTCTCCCTCTTCCAGGAAGCTTTATATTCATCAAAGTTAATTGTAATCGGCCATTAGCTCCCATAAATAATCAGATCTGAGACACAGAATAAATCCACTAAACTTATGCTAACAAGTAGGATTTTGATAAAGTTTAATCAAAGTTTTGATACAGAATTGCAATCAGCAGAAAACCATCAGCTCTTAAAGCTCCCATCTGTAGTTATCACAAAACTCCTAAAACCAGGAAACAGTGGAAAGTTCAAGGGTTGGGTGTTGGAAATCAAATCAGCAAGGCACTAGTCTCCTCTACATATCTTCGGTCTATATTTATATTGCCATCAGCAGCACAACAGCAGTACCATATGTCTTGCTGCTGCCTAAACAGGACTCTAGAAATGAGAGGATTTAAGTACAGGATAACAGGGGTTTGGGCATCTATTCTAGACATGGTTTTATACTGCCCTCCTCCTAACCACCTTCCTATTGCACAGTAAAGAACAATAGTAATCGCCTTGCTTGGGCTTTTGCTCCTTAGCCTGTAGCTCCAAACTAGCTCGGTTTCGATCCATCACTCTTGCTAAGAGCTCCATTTTTCAGTCAGCTCCCATTCTCTCTTTTCAAGCTTTTAGATGATCGGTGCTCCACAAAGCTGGGGTGGTCTCCTCCCCTATACATGCCAAGGGACAGAAATGGGATATTTCTGACTAGCAGGGGATGAAGGCACGTACTCCCCTAGTCCTCACTGGCTCGGTGATAAAAACTACCAGTGCATCCTCCTGCTGCCAGCGTTGCTGCAGCTGTAGTAGTGGGGAATTGCCCATGTAGACAATGGTCACAAACAATTTTGTGAAGTAGATGATGGGATGGTAATTTCATGTCTTACGTTGTCAGGGAGTCACAGCAAACTCACTTAGAAGTTGAGACCAGAAGAAAGAAAGAAAAAAGAAAAAAAAGAGGAGGATGGTGTGTGTGTGTGTGTATATATATATATATATATACACACCTCTGTATCTGTGTGTGTCTGGGACAAAAATGATGATTGAAATGTCCCTGTGCCCCAGCAATAGGAAGTGTCTGCTTTCAATGAAAAATGAGGGATTCAGAATGTGCTGAGAAAAACCAGGAGCACGATCGGGAAGGAATCCAGCTGACAAATTACATTGAGAAAAGATCCTTCCAGGCGTGGGAGGCGACGAGTTGCAGTTCTGATTGAATAGAGTTGTTAATAAAAATACACTGAACAAAAAATGAAATAGAGAGCAAATCCTTTCAAATAAGATTTCAGGTCTGACTTAAATCCATGGCTTTATTTATGAGTTCCTCTGTCCTTGCTCACTCAACAGGACAGTAAGAGAAAAGGAGAGGTGAAAATAGACCTCTGCATGTCATGTCCCACCCCAGGTCTGACATACAGCAGTATAGCTGGGGGGTAGAGGTGGGGGGAATAAGACACAGCAGTTTTGAAACGTCTTCCCCCTCCAGTTACTTTAAAGTTGCAGCTTGTTTTCCTGGAAGTAGAGACAGCCATAAGGCAACAAATCTTGGTCACTGTACTATATACCTAGCTCTGTCCCATAGCAGGCCAATGTCGCGCCTTTACAGCGGCAACATTGGCCTCAACCCTTTCTTCCTCCTGCTTTTGTGTTTTCCCCTACAGCTGTACCCTAGAGTACACGGCAGGTCCCCACTGCTGGATATAACGGTGGGAGTTCTCTCTTAGCCAGGAACAAGAGCTCCACCGACTCATGCTGGGGCAGCAAGGGAGCGCTCTCTGCAGTGACTCTTTCTGAGGGACTTTCTGGAGACTATTTCTATGAAGCACCAGTAAGTATTTTCCAAGCCTCGAGCACTGCACTTTTGCATTTCACAGCTTTATTTTTTTCAGTTGCTGCAGTCATACCAGCTTCTCAGCTGTGTATTGAACAGTCCAACACTAAGCCTCATTAGCACCCATTTCAGGTGCATGATTTAATTGTCAGCTTTGGAAAACACCTTTAGTGTCATGTGGAGAGCATTGGAATTGGGCCATGAGATGGGGCAAGGGAAGTGCAAAGATAGTGCAAGGAAGCATAAGGAAGGATGTAAATCATACAGGGCTGAACCTGCTTTAAGGCACACATCTCTGCTATCTGCTGCTCTGAACACATCGCACTCACAGGCATGTAAGTCCCACTAATTTACCAGCCCTGGGCCCAAGGTCTGTCTAGGTTTCTCTCTGTCTGTCTCCTCTCCAGTATGACCTAGAGGGAGCTTCAGCAGCAAACGTCAGTGACCATAGTGCACGGGACGAGAAAAGCAACATAAATCCAAGTGCATTTCCAAATGACTCCCCTACCCCACTGCTCACAATGCCTTATACTTTGTGAGGCCATTTTTCTGCCTCTTACACCCTGACACACTCTTGCTCTCCAGGGCCCATTTGCCATCTGAGACCCATTTGCACATTGCTTCCTGGAAGAGTTTAATGGAGCAGAGACAGTGTGCACAGGAGCAGGATGAGGGGGAACAAAATGAGGGGTTTCAGTGTTTCAGAGCGCTCTCCTTGCATGCCTGGAGGAAAAATTTTGCTTCTTACAATCCTTCATTCACTGGGAAGCAGTACTGCTAGGGTGGTCCTATGCCAGCGCCCACTGCTCCCATCTCATTGAAACCTGTTACAGAAAATCCCCACCTGTCCTGCCCTAACTAGCACTGTTACTTGTGTCTCAGACCATTGAGACTCTCATTGTACAAAAACTGCCTGACCTATCTGTCCTTGCTTCACATTGCTGCTTGTGCTGCTTTTTGCTACCTTCTTCGGCACAGAAACACAGTGAGCACCACTGGAGGGCCCACAAGCTGTTTGAAGGAGTCTATCCTATATTTGCCACCCCCTGGAGTTAAAATATAATGAGATCTATAAATAATAAATAAATCAGCAATTCCTTTCATGTCTTCAGAAAGGCTATTCTCTAAGGCTACACAGCTTTTAGAATTTTTAATGGAAATACAAGGGGGGAGCTAGAGAGTTTTTCTTCTTGATTTTAAAGATAAACACATGATTCATGGAGATGAAGCTTTAAGGGGGGGGAAAGACAAAACACAAGAAAATGAAATCTGATCAAATCATCTCTTTCAGTCCAGTGCAGAGGAAAGACAGAAGAAAAGTGGACTAGAGTTTTGCTTGGAACCTACCAAGAGAACCATTTACTCCCACCAAACAGATTAACAAATTAAGCTTTTTTTAATGCACCTATACATGGCAATCTGAACAATTCCTTTACATGCAACAGGACATTTGAATTTGAAAATATGAGTTCAGCATCTGACAGATCTATGAAGAGGGGCATTAAATGGGGAAGAGGAAACTGATACGTACTTATCCTGGGTCTTGTGAGACTTTCTGTGCTGGGGAAACACGACAGTATGCCTTTAGGGTCATTCAGTTCAATGGGAAATGCAAAGGCTATTAATAATACAAATCCCCTCATATCTGAAAGATGAATGTACTAGGCCAATTCAAGCAAATTATCATTGATGAAACTAGCACATCCGAGTTGAGGAAAAGCAAAAGCAAAGCCAATATCACACCCCTAGATTCTGTCTTAGCATAGCCTGCTCTTCCTGCTTCCTTCCTAATGAGGCATTTTACAATGCTGATGAGAAAATTCCCTGGGGGAATAGAAGCGCCAGGGTGGGGACTGGGGATGCACTAAAATTTATATACAGTAAGATGAAGGCAAGCACACAGGTAGGGGAGCAAAGGCGGAGAAATGAAAGGGAATCAGGTTGACTTGCTTTATTGCACAGACTTTGACATTTGCAGTGTCTTTACTTTCATCAGCCCTCCGCTTCCCCCTAAACAACATACCAAACCAATACACAGACCTGTGGTTTTTACTTATGAGTATCTTCTATTCGGTTACTCCTGGTCCTGCAGAGCCTTCTTGCTTTTGTTTTCCCAAACTTCAGAATAACACTGCTAATACTACAGTATAATATTAATGTAATCAATATGATTATGCCCATGAGACAATGTCAGCCACAGTAAAACAACACAGCCAAAGGGATCCCATAACAGGACAAAAACAAGGACAGAAGCTTATTTTTGGACTTGTTTTCTTCTTCTGTCATTTTCTGTCAATTTTCCCTCTGTACCATGTAAAATAGAAATAGAGTAGCATTCTTGAGCATTGCCAAAGCAAGCCAGCCTTTTGTTAAGGCCAAATACTACAGAGAAAACCCTAGCTCAAGTATCTGCTTTCCAGGCAGTTTGAAAAACATACCCTAAGCTGTGACTTCCCCACTGAACCCCAGGTATGCACTGCCCAAGCTGCCAGTCAATATTGGGCTGTCTGCTTATCACAGAATCACAGATCAGTAGGGGTTGGAAGAGACCTCTAGAGAGCCAACCCCTCTGCCAGAGCAAGTGCCCTACACTAGGCTGCACAGGTAGGCATAACCGCGCAGTTATCTGTACCGTAACTCTCTGACTGGGGAGGTTATCAAACTGAGCCTATTGCTGCTTGGCTGGACGGTGCGGGCAGAGCAGAAGCTGAGTGTTGCTGTTCCAGCACAGCCTTTCTACGTGGACTGTAAATGATTAGCACAGACTGGAGACCTTGCTCGTAGATGGCAAGCATTAACATTTCTTCACACTTGAAAAGGCTTGAAACAAATACGGAACAAGCAGAGTATCTGAGATCTTGAAAACGCTTCCCCACGCAACTCTAACTGCTCCCATAGCCATACCTGGATGAGAACTTGAGTCCTGTACTCATATTCTGAGACTCTATTTGTGGAATGAGTAATTTCCTGCCAATTTGGGAAAACCTGGGGTTTTCTTTTGAAGGAACAGAGTTTTCTTTCGTGAGTACCACAGAATGCAAGAGCTGAATTTGTCTCAAATAGAGCTGTGTCTGCACTTCGGGTTGCTAGGCAGGTTCTTACAGCGTGATCATCGCTCTGATAGTAGCTACCAGCCACTCTGCTCACAGCTGCATTGCTGAGAAAACTTCTCTTAAAGTTCCCCTTTTGGGGGTCAGCATCTCCTAGTCTGCACAACCAGTCCCTTCAGTCTTTGTCTTCATTTTTTTGTATCTCCCATTACTATTTCTTCTAAAAGCTCTGAGATGGTCCCCAGAGGCCATACAAGAAAACAGAAATTGAATGAAGATTAAAATGCTGATCTAGAGCTGCTAATGACCCTCAGGAATTACACAAACATCCACTTGGAATGAGTCCCATCTGGATAACAGCAATAAATGTTCAAGAACAACCCTTGAAGGTTAGTTAACATATTAGCTTTCTCTAGACCTTCAATGCTCTCTGACTTTTACCCCTTTTCCCTGGCATTAAAGAATGCCCTTGAGACCACATGCAGTAAAGTTTTGACAGCGATCACAGGGTTTTAGCCAGGTAAAAGCTGCCCCTGCTCTGAGGCACTGATGGGCTGAGAAAGCCTGGATGCTCTTTCAGGACATGACAGTGTCTCATGCATGACCAGCCAAGTCCCCTCACCTCTCTGAACATAACTGTTCTCAGAGGACGAAGGGTTATAGCATGGCTAGGCAATCAGTGCCATGCATTTAAGAAGGGCTAGATTCAAACAGTTCAGAAACAGAGCACGCTAGATAGGTGAACAGAAGAATTTGGCTTGCCCCTTTAACAGCATTAGAAACTTAAAGTGCATGGTTCAGCTCTGCCAGTGGAGATGCCACTGGCACAGAGGTGTGTGTGCTAATCGCTCAGCAGCGTCAACTGGCTATTTTTTAAACCAGCAGAAAGGGACACTTACGTGTGGTTCATCTCCTCCTGAGATCAACTCTGCCTGACTCACCCACAGTTTTCCTTTGGACAAGGCTGTGCTTCCTGCTTCTGTTGTGCTTCAGCCTTCTCCTGTCTGCAATTCCCTCCTTACTTCACCAGTTCATCACATTCTTTTTTAATGCCTTTGTTTTTGTCATAGATTTTTACGTGCGTGTGCACATGTTAAATCTGGGCAGGAATGCACTTGAATGTTTAGCCAGATTAGCCTGGGTTTTATTTATCCTTGCTAGGACTCCATCCCCTAGCTGACATATTAATTGTTTCTCTTTCGTTATCCTTACTTACAAGGAAGGGGTGCGTGTGAAATAAAGCAAGCCTCATGTGCTTTGCAAATATGTTTTATCTCCCCTTTGATTCCTCATCACGCTGTTCCAGCATCAATACCTCTCAGCTGGTGACCCCAATGCTTCTTGCCTCTCCAGATCATACTGAGTTCTTGCTCTGTCCTCCTCCCCAGACACTCCTGAATTTCTTCTTCTCTCCCTGGCCTGCCAGGGTCACCCTCCTCAATAGCCACATTGTGGGCAAGGTACTTCTTGCCTCACATCCTGCTCTGTCCTGTATCAAATCCTCCAGAGGTATCAGTCCCCCCCCAGTCTGCAGTCACTGTCATGATAGCACACCTGCAGTGGCAGCACAGCCCTTCCCCTACAGATTACCAAATTCCTGTAATCCTAAGTCTACAGAAACAAAGTGCCACTCTGGCTCTGCAGGGGCCCCTGAAGGCACCCTTCCTTGGGGAGAGACACCAACTGCGCCTTTGCTCCCAGCCTCTCACCGGGAGACCACAACCAGCTGTCTCCAAACTCTTGGTCTATACACAAATACTTGTGTTTATGGGGTCAGGTTGGCTGCTGGGGTTAATCTGGCATGCAGCAGAGCTGCCCACAGCAGTGGCCTGCTTGTACCTTGCTGCTTCTTGAAGTAATAAAAGAAGTAGCTACCAGGTGCCTCTTGCTGCCTTTCTGTGCTGGCAGGTTATTTATATGCAAATTTCTTGTCTGTGTTTGCTGCTTATAAACACATGATAACAAAACCTTCCATGGAGATGGGATGTGGGAGAGGCATGCAAGGGCCTTTTGCTTCAGCCAGGAGAGTTAATACAGTATTATTTCACAACCAATTAGACATTTTCAGACAGGAAGGGGTCGCTATATACTGAGACACTGTGTTAAACTGAGATTGCAGCTGGGAACAGGGAAAGGCAGAGAAGAAAAGCATCTAGAAACGTATCCAACTACGATTAGACCATACTGAACCATGAGCTTTTGCCCACCTCAGGGTTAGCAGTAACACTGCCCTGTTGCAGCAGTAAGAACTGCACAGCTTGGATTCCTATTTGATTCCTACAGTTTCTGCAGAAATTCTTAGGCTTAACTTACGTCGCACTGCGACTTGGGACTGCAGTGAGGAGAGCTGAACCCTTCCTGTCCTACCCTGCTATGGGTGTCCCTCTCCTTAGATTTGACACCTTGTGTTCTTTCCCTCCCCAAAACTCTGCCTGACAACAAAGAACACCTTCTTGGTGATTTCTGTCTATTTTCTGTGACACAATGTGTCTCCCCAGCTTCTGGACACTGAGATACGAAGTGTTATCCATCCAAGTGCATTTTCAGCCAGGCTCCCTGGAGCACCCTCCAGTCTGGTAGTGCCTTGCTGAAGGTAGCTCACAGCCAGGTCCTCTCTGTGCCTTTGCAAAATAAGCATTGATTAACTGAAATGTAGATGTTTTAAGATCCTTAGATGGAAAGTATTAGAGTGGCTGTGAGAAGAGCAGATTTACAGACCTGAAGAGGCCACACTTACCATGAAAACCTATTTCCTCCCCAGAATAGGCTGCAATTTCTGTATGAGCAAAATTATATCATTTTTAAAAGCCCTGAATCTTGAGCTTAATGCAGAGACGTCCTGGGTCTTTAACATATCCTCTCCCTTACTGCTGAGAGTAGCACCTGCATACCTTGCTCTCAAGCTAGCACTAGCATTAAGTGTTGAAGGTTGCAAGGTTGTGAGGTTTTTGTTTGTTTTGTTGTGTTTTTTTTTTCTTCCTGGGAAGTCAGGAACAGATGAGAAGGGGAGATTTCCCTGGAGGGATAATTTTTTTCTGGTAGAAAATTACTAGTTTATGACTAGTGCCACAAAATCCCTGGAAAGGTAGGGCTGCTTTGAAAAAAAAACAAAAAAAACCACACCAAACAAAAAAAAACCCCAAAACTCTGAGTTAACCCAAAGGTGTAAGAATAGGAACTTGTGTCCGTCTGCTCTCAGGCCAGCATATAACCTGCAGGAACACAGCTCCCTGCCCGAGTGCACCCCTTGCCCCCACCACTCACTCTCTCTGGCCCTACCTGTTGCCCTCAGCAGTCAAGGAGCTGCTGCCTCCAGAGACCTCACTTGCATACAGGGGTGTGAGGGCAAGCTAACCCAGGGACTTGTGTGCTCACCGTTCAGGGGAAGCAAGGAAAGCAGCCAGCCAGAGGCCTTGCTGCTGGCTCCTGCCTTCCTCCACACCCCAAGGGGCCACCCCTGCTTCCCAATCACTTCTAAGATGAGACACTGATGGGTTGGGCCGCGTCAGGCACTGTGTCAGACCTGCCACTCGCTCCTTCCACTTTCCCAAAGAGGAGAACGAGAGGTGCTGCCTGTCACACAATGGGTGTACCTCACCGTGACAGACCCTGCCAGCTCTCACTTCCCATCTTGACAACATTAGGAAGTTCAGAGGCTTCACAGAGCCTCAGGCACTTAAACCTGTCTTTGTTTTCAGTCACTGCTAAGCAGGGAATGGTAGAAGGAAAGGAAGAGGGAAAGAAAATCTACTCCAAGAAAGAGGAAAAGATCAGCAGAGTTCTGCTAGAGCAGCATTGGTGACCAGCACGTAGAATCCAAGACTAAGTTCAGAAATGCACTTCTCCCTCTGACCAGCTACTGAAAGTCACATGTCTACTAACAAGACAGGCAGTCCTGCTGCTTCCCCCACCTCATCCTCCTGCTAGCCCCATTTCCCACTCTGTTCAGCAAATGCCTCTGCCACAGAGATATGTCCTCAGCAGTGCCTAATTAAACTCTAGGCCTGATTTGCTCCAATGTATGCCAGGCGAGGTCAGCAGCTCTTCCACAAAAGTGAGCTTAGCTGTGCTGGCATTACCTCCAACTCCATCCTGCTCATCCAAGCACCTGCTTCTGTCTGGGCTCCACACCGCTGTGGCCAGCAGCTGCACTGCTGCTCAGCCCCGCCAGCTGGCCAAATGCTTGGCCTGGGGTTTTTAGACAAAGATGTTGCTTGTTATTTTTTGTGTGATGGTGAAACACTGGCGAGGGTTGATAAGCACTGAATCTGCTGGTTCCAAAGATTGGTGTGATGATCACCGAAGGATTCAACCATCCTCCAGAAACCCTGTTTTCAACTGTAATTTTAATTACAGATTACTGCAGGACTGTGGGTGTGAAGTTAGTCCCCCATCCAGGCTGACACAAGCAGCTGCTTTGGTTTACTCATTTCCTGTCCTCCTTCTGCCTCATGGGTTATGGATGTGTCTTCCAAAGACATAGAGCTGCCTAGCCCCAAGATGCTTATTATATCATTTGTTTGGCATTTTAGAGCTTTCTCATGGTCCAGAGAAGCAACCTGCAAACATGCACAAAGCCAAATCCTTGTTCCCCTTCACAGCTTTCCTGAAAGCACTCTTGCAAAGAAACCAGTGAAGCAGCAGCTTTACCTGAAGGCTTGATCTGTAGGCAATTATGATAAACTACCTTTGCTCCTTGCCTTGTTTCTGTCAGTCTTCACTCTTTATCTCCTGGCATGTTTAAACTGTCTGAGAAAACCATCTTTCTACTGAGTCCTTATTCCCCTCTCAGCACCAGAGAACTGAACTGTAGCTGAAGCTCCTAAACAAAACCACTATACAAGTGAGATATTTATCGAGTTAACAACAGTAATCCCATTATAACATCATCATATACTGAGGTATAAATGGGCTCAAAATCTCTGTATTCAGATTTCCCTCCCTCCTTTTTTTTTTTTTTTTTAAATGCCTGCCTCATCAAAGCTAGGAGTGTACTCTAGGGACTACTCCAGATTTCAAGCCTGCTTTAACACTTTAACTGCTTGTGACAAAGAGAAAGGACATGTGACTAAGTGATGATTTCACAAACATCTGTGAAGACTGAGTGAAGGAAAAAGGAATCTACATCCTGAGACCATCCTTCATGACCCAGAAAGCCCACCTTCAGCCCAAGTTTTTTGTGAAGGGAAAGTTTTAGCCTGGCAGACAGCATCACAGAGAGACAGACAAGGATTTCATGTATCTAATTCTAGGTATCTCTTTTCTCCAGAGTGATACAAGAACAGAGAGCTTGTGGCAAAAGGCACCACAAGCATGGGGCATGCTGGGCTGTCCTGTGCTGAACTTGAGCCTCTTCTCCAGCCTCTGGCGTGAGTCAGACCTGCACGCCTTTGACACCAGCAAGAAAAACGGATGGAGACCTCTCCCCTCTCTCAGGACTCACTAGGCAGATGGCAAGTGAACTACAGCAGGGCATAACCAGGCAGAGGGAGCAGCAAATGAGTCTGACTAGCTCCATTTGCTATCATGGTGAGTGACTTCCCCTGCAGAGATGGGGACTGTGATCTCTGGAGGAACCTGTCAGATAGCACTAAGAGCTGCACAGGGATTTATGCTGGCAGGGGCACAATATTTCACTTCAATGACACTTGCTTTCCTAATATTTTAATCATGCTTTTAACCTCAAGACTTGAGAGACACAGGCGGCTGCTACCCTTCCCACCGTGCGTTCCACTGACAAAGCCAAGCCCTGCAGCGAACGCCGTGCTGACAGTGCTCAGCACAGCACACGCAGCTCAGAAGTTTCCCTAGCTCGTGCGTCACAGCACACATCACACCAGAGACCAAGGGAC
The DNA here is from genome assembly GCA_013399095.1 of Psophia crepitans. Taxonomy (NCBI): domain Eukaryota; kingdom Metazoa; phylum Chordata; class Aves; order Gruiformes; family Psophiidae; genus Psophia; species Psophia crepitans. Next base: position 759,563 of record VWZZ01003874.1, read on the forward strand.
CAATTACACATTCTCTTCCACTGAATTCAATGGTGCTCATGTCTCAGAAAAGCAATACAGAAGAAACAAGAAGCAAAGTCAAGGTCAAGGCAGCCAGGGCTACAGGACTCACTTCTGCATTCCTTAATAACTGCAGATAGCTAACTGCCACAGCACGCTTGCTTTCCAGCCAGTCACAAGCTGCATTCTTACAAATGACTAGTAACAAAGGCGTGAGAGAAAGGCCAGAAACCCTCAGTGTTCAACCCATGTGCAAGACTCATAGGATCCCTTATTGCCTAACAAATTCTCTGCTATTTCAGTAACATAGGACATTTTTAGGTCCTTGATCTGTTTTGCTTTCTTCCCTCAGGTTACTTCAGCTTGGGAGCTTTTGGTCTTATTTTAAAAGTATTGTCCTAGCATGCACTTAGCCTAGGGAAACTTTTCCAAGACTCATGCACAGAGAGATTCTCAAGATGCCTGTAGACACATCTATTATGTGACTGCATATATGCAGGGAACTATACTTGGCAAGCCAGATGATTGCTTCTAATCCAGGGTCCTGTGTTGTATTGGTGTAAGCTGAAAATTTACACTGATCATACCCAGGTGATGTGTTCATCTGACATTAGTCTGATCTGTGAACAGAACAATCTCAGAAATGTACAAATGGGTATGAAAGAAGAACCCATTCTACTGCAGAGAAAGGCAGAAAACTATTAAAAGCTTTCCTAATTCTGCAGTTCAATAATCAGAGAGATGAATACTGTAATAAACTGTGTCTTCCAAGTTTAACTCGCAGTCCTTTCTAGGACATAGAATCCCAGACTGGTTTGGGCTGGAAGGGACCTTAAATCCCATCTAGTTCCACCCCCCTGCCATGGGCTGGGACACCCCCCACCAGCCCAGGCTGCCCAAAGCCCCATCCAGCCTGGCCTTGGACACTGCCAGGGAGCCAGGGGCAGCCACAGCTTCTCAGGGCACCCTGTGCCAGCACCTTAGCACCCTCACAGTAAAGAATTTCTTCCTAACCCTGCTCTCAATCTCCCCTCTTTTAGTTTAAAGCCATTACCCCTCATCCTTGTCAGAAAGAAGAAAGGAAAGTCCCTTAGGACTTAACTTCAACAGGCTGTGCAGAACAGCACTGGGCTGAGCCAAAGCAAGCCCCACAGAGGGGATATTACAGAGCAAGTGGGAAGGCAATGGTGAGACATCCGAGGCTGCTCTTCAGTCTGGCAAATGGGTTGTACCCAGCCCTGCATGACAGAAGATTGCAGGCTGGTCACTCACAGGAGACAGGGCAATAAATCCTTCCTACCAGCGACTGCACTCCTGCTCTTCACCAGGACATTTTGACAGGGAGAGAATTGAATAGTGCCGCTAACAGACATGGAAAAAATTATAAGGTTCATTTAGAAGGCAGTAAAGAGGGAATTTTCAATTTCCTTTTAAAATCATAATGTAACAATTTTTTTCTCAGTGGTTTCAACAAGGGAGCAGGAGCCAAAGGGTCCTCAAAGCATTTCAGTATCCAGCTCCAGAACTGGAATGGGTGCCTGCACCCTGGCTGGGAGTGTGCAGCTTTGAGACCCCAGCAAGCAGAGGTGTTCACGCAAACACAAGGGTTGGTGCACATTTCCCACGTCTTCGAATTCCAGCTAAAACTATGACCTCTTCATGCTGAAGCACGTTACAAATGGATGAGGAACAGACATTTTTCCTTAAGGAGCTTATATTATCCTAAAGGAAACAGGACATTGTGTTATCACTGGGAAACGAAGCCCTGAAGACACTACATGTCCAAGGCCTTAGCAGTAATCTGTGGCAGTACAAAGATCTGATTCCAAGTTGGGCCCAAGTTTAAGGTGAATGTAAAATCAGGCTTCTGCACTGAATGTATCTGTGTATGTGTTCTATAAAAGCCTGGGTGTGCGCACATGCTCACACATTAGCAGACAGCAGGGAGGATGCATGTGACAATATTAAAGTTGAAGTTCTGCCATTAACTCCTGTTGGTTCCTTGCATGAAATAACTGTGATTTCAGGAGCATTCCCAGAAAACTGGAACAGATATTAGGCATGTGTGTAAGCATTGATTCAAGCTCTTTTAGTCGGTATAGATCAATATGCCCAAGTAAGGATGGTGTCCTGGAGAGAATATGAATACGTGCACGTGCCAGAACTATGGAGTCACAGATGGAACAGGCACATAAGCAAAGTATGCTTTTGCATAGTACTAAGCAAAGTAATCACAGCCTTTCTTGGTTAACTGTTTTCCTATTCTCTTTTCATCACCTTGTAAATAGCTACAAACTGGCCTCAGCTGGATGTACAGGGACATGATTTGTGCAATCAGCTTATATGTAATTAGTCATGAAAGCAATAAGGGCAGTCTCCTGGTGTTTCATTGGAGATCTAAGAATGATGAATGCATCACATATAGAGACATACCCACACCACTTTCACACACATATATTTATAGTTATGCCCGTGGTTAGATGATTAAGAGCCAGGAATAATCCTGAAGGCTGTGTTTTCCTGTTGTATTAGTGTTTTTGAGGGGATGCCAAAAGTTGATTGCTCCTACAATGCCACAGTTCCTGTTTGGATCAGAAAGGCCACACAAAAATGTATTAACTGTTACTTAAGTCCCTTGTGAAATTTCTACTATTTTAATTTATTCCACTTAGTATCAGCATATTTTTTCATAATATAGACAAGAGTTTCATTTGCTAAAGCCAAGTGTGATGCCACAGAAATCAATAGATAATGATAAATTTTGTGTAGCTCAGGATCTGATTCCCAATCTTTTATCTGAATTACTGTATTGATCAGTGGAAAAAATGGATTACAAAAACCAACAAAACAAACAAGATAACTAAATGCTATGCAATTAGCACTAAGCCTCAAGAAAGATGATTTAAAGACAAAGGGTAGAACTTGGTAATCAGCTTTTGTTCCTGCTTTTTAAAATATATAAACCCTTATGTTTCAGTGCTTACACCAGCCTCTAACTAGTGTACGTTAGGAAAAAGCTTTCCCTATGAGAAAACAGTTCTAATTATCCACTGGTAACTTCCTCTGTAGCGTCTGGAGCCATTTATTGTGAGAGGTAGATACTGCTCTGGTAGACCAGTGGCTTGATCCTCTAAGGCTATTTCTCTGGGTAAATAGCCAGGCTTGAATACCAATTATCTTATTAGAAATCTGGAATAACTCCACTGACTTTAATGGGAACAGTTAGGTTTGGAATAACTTCATAGAGTGCATTCATTCAGCCTGAAACATGCATTGGGGACAGTATATTTCAGTCTAAACTAGAAGGACCTCTAAATGCAACACCACCAGGAACATCACGAGAGAACAGGGAGCACTTTGAATGCTGTTTTGAGGCAGGGTGACAAGCACATTCCTGTCAAAAAACCCAGTTGCAAATTAGTTCTATAAATCTCTGCATTTGCTGGTATCGTTACAGAATTGTAGATGTGGAAGGGGAAGAGAAAGGGCAATTGGATTTATTACTTTGGAAATAAGAGCAAGACATCCTCCAAAAGTAAAAATGTTTTGGGATAGATTAAGCTAGATCTTTAGGCTATGCTATGGTAACACGCTTGGCTAGTACTGTCCTTTGAAAGCACTGGAGCATAATTGTGTATAGGCCTTTATTTCCAATACATAAGCATCTATAATTTTGACAGCTCACCGTTAGCTGATCTGTGGCCGTAGGTCACTCTCAAATCTTCATTTATGTCAGGTAACGCCATGCATCATTGATTTCAATTGAGGAGATGCTTATTCATAAGATTTAGTATATTAGATTGTAAGACTAGCAGAAAGACCATCTACGTCATAACAGTGATCCAGAAAGCTGGAATAATTCATCACATCACTACATAATTTTCATTAGGTGCTTGCCACAGTTTTCAGTGTTAACAGCTTGCTTAGGACATCAGGGCTTTATTGCAAGTCTGAGGATCTAAGTCCCGTATGGAAAATGATGTGAAGATTGCAAAGGCTTCAATATGAGAAGAGATTAAAAATATTAAATCTAGATTAGTTTGGGGAGGAGATGAATAAAAGGTGACATGATAGAGGCATGTAGGTAATAAATGGCACAGAGAAAGTCAGGCGGAGGCTCCTGGTTTTACTTTTCATAGTACAGGAATCCAATTAAATTAAAAGGCTATTCATTTAGAACTGATAAAAGAAAATACTTTTTTCACATGCAGTGCAATTATGCAGTGGAACTCATGAGTACGAGCTATTAGAAGCAGAGAATTTAGGATTGCTCCAAAAGAGCTGCACAGGGGCAGAATATGCATCTTTAGTTCTTTCGGATAAAAAGCTTCAAGGGGACATAGACTCATACTTTAGCCTATACATTAAACACAAGAGACTTGGTACAAAGCTCAGAAAATCTAGCCCAAAGATGGACTTTCATTTCAGAGAGGCTTGTTCCTGTCCGTAACAGCCTGTTGAGGGAAGGGGACGCCCTCATATAATTTCACTGGTGGCCTTATGGGAATGATATACTTTCTGTCCTCAGAAACTGCAGCACTGAGTTTTGCTGTTGCAAGTCCCATACTAAAGTAGCCACTAGTCTGAGTCTAGTGACAAAGGAAAAAATATCTCTAAGTCCATTCTTGAACGAAAAAATTCAGCCTTACCGTTAAGTGATAGAACCCTATCTATCTTTCTGTCAGAAAAATGAATAATTATAATAAATTAAATACTCTTTTTTAAAGCAAAGCTTTAGGAGGCACCTTCTTCAAGTTAAGAAACAGTGAAAAGACCCAGGTAGTAAGTCTAATACCCCTCGTCTTAGGATACCAGATGGGCAATCACCAACGGTGTGTTGGTGATTGCCCATCTGGTATCCTAAGACAAGGGATGTTGCATCGCTACAATAACGATGCAATATTATTTCACCATTGTTGTTATTCGTTAGCATGCCAAAAATGCTATCTAGATTAGGCTCCTATTACTGTAGAAATTGTGTATACACATGGTACGATAAGTGTTGCTAAGAAGCACTTGTGATCTCAATTTAAATTAAGCACAACAGGTATAAGTAACAAACAAATGTAAGCAATGAAAGAAAATGGACAAAAGCTCTAAAGGTAGGAAGTATCAGAGGCTCTTCATGTTGGGGTTTTTTAAAGAATCATAGTAAATGAATTACCTGGAAAAAGTGTCTTAGGCACCATGTTTTAACTGGATACATCACTGAAAAACAAGTTCCAAGTTTCATAATCATAAACATTTATACAGGAAATCTGATGCTGTGATTTATGCTTATCTAATCAGGGATTTAAAGTGTGCCATGTAACAACAGACAAGCATCAAACCTGCTCCAAATACACTTCCCAGACACTCATAACTGACAAGCTTTAGGCCAAAATTTGTCGGTAGAAACTCTTCTTGAATATCATGTTGCCAATAAACAATTTCAGAAAGTTGCAATCATGGAGTATTCACAGAAAGCAAAGTACATGAAGCTGCCACCAAAAATTCATTTTGAATAAAATGAATGAGGACTTGAATGGAACTGTTTTCCATTTGAAAATATCATTCTTTCAAAATCAAAATATGTTGTGAAATTGTGCTAATTTTGGCCAGGGAGTATAAAGGAATATTGACAATGATGAGATGTCTTGATTTGGCAGTTTCAGAATAGTAGTCTCTGATGTTTCTTTGTGAGATTATTTAGATTCTAATTTCTCACCTGATAAAAAATCAAATATCAACACTGGAGCAAACCGTTTCAGTTTTGAAAGCTAACCAAGTTCCACCTAAAAACAGAGTTTGTTTTTTTTTAATCTGTTCCTGTTATATCACTGCCTATAAAAACCCTCTCATGTCTGAGCTAAATGTATTCATGACGCCATCCATCTGTTAGGTCCTTTTTTAGCTTAAACAAGATGACATGGACTGAGAACTGCGAAGAATCATCTGCAGAACAAACAGTACCTCACTAGAGCTGGCTACAGGAGGGAAACCATCCCGTGATGGTTTCTCAAACTGATTTTCTCAGAAAATTCAAAGATTTTGAAATATGTCTCCCTTCCTCCAGTCCATTTTTAAAGGCTGAAAAAAAATGAAAGCAATTCTTTGCATGTCTGGGTTGCATGCTTGCCTTGCTTGTGCTGGACTGTTCCTAACTGCTCAGTAGCCAAGGCTGCCTGGACCCTTTTACCCACTCATTCAAGACATGCACTCAAAAAGTCAGACCTTTTCTCCAACTGGATAGCTCGTATGGCCAAAGTGCTTTGGTGCCCTTCAGTATAATGAATTTGGCTCCATTTCTAGAATTAAATATCTGTGGGTGGCGAATCCCAGTCTCCCAGTATTCTGGTTTTTTACCCCGTTTCTGAGCTTCTCCCTCCGTTCCTCCTGGAAATTACCTGTCTACGTAATCTGTGGATGCACAGTCCCCTGGAGACCACGGAGGGAGCTTTTGACAAAGGTCTCTGAGACAAGCCACTCTAAAAGCGACAAAAATGTAAAACCCTGCTGAGCTAAATGCAACATGAAAAGGGCAAAGCTAAAGTCAGCTCAGCAGAACCAGTCCCCTCTTTGCTCAGAATAGACTGCCTCAGCAGAGACGAGGGCTGGCCTGCTGTTATCTCTCAGGTTTGAACAACAGGACTTCTAATTTTGCACCTGGGGGGGGAGAAAGTAAAGGTCGGTGCCTGATGACATTTCGTGTCTCTGATCCCATCTGTGGCCACCAAAGTTCATCTGGCATCTTTGAACATATTGTCTGTCTGGAAGGTGTCACACAGCCAGCAAACATTCCTAAGTGGCTTAGCCATGCCAGGAACTCAGAAGGGAAAACCTCTGTTACCCTGTGCGTCTACATTAAAAAGTAGGGCTGAAGGTTAAGAGCAGATATGGTTGTTATTGTACGTCCCTCTGCTTATTACACAAACAACCTGCTGCTTTAACCCATGCAGAGACAAGGGGGCACAGTCATTCCTAGCTAAGGGAGAAACAAGAAGTCTCAAATTTTTTGGGGGAGGGGAGGTCTCTGAAGATGTAGCTTCAGCATTAGCACTTTGGGATCATGCCAAAACCCAAGGGAGATTGACCAACAGATTTGGGCTGAGTACTGATAGAAACAAGAGCAACTGCAAAATGCCACTCTGCATGTTTTAGCTTCTGCACTCATTAAAGGAGAGAAGGCTCTTTTTTATTAAGGCTGCTTGCTAAGCTTGGGTTACAGAAAGATAGTTTAGGGAGCAAACCAGCTGACCTGCATTCTCACTGAAGCCTTTTGCCTTTGCTCTCCTGTGCAGGTTAAGCCATTTCTTTCCCCTCTGCCTCTATTCTACAACTCATGATGCACAGTGAGATTTGGAGAACAATAAAACAAAATAATAGAGCTAAATATTGCAAAAGTAAAGCAAAACTTTGGCACTCACCAAACAAAGCATCCGTTGAGGGAGGTGTGTGCATAAATGCCTGTGAGTGGGGATTCTTAGACTCAGTGAGGGATTGGGATGATAGCAGCCACTCAAACATTGCAACTCAGGCACAGAAAAGAGACACTGATGAAGAGAGGAACATGTGGCAGATACTGGTGCACTGCACTACCTAAGGAAACAGTGCAGAGATAAAAGGTGTGAATTCAACCCATGCAGCCCTCCAAAAGTCCTGCTCATTTCCTCACAAAATAGGCTTTAAATGCTGTGAATCACCTAATTCCCAATTTAATTCTGAAACTCATTCAAGAGAGGGAGAACAAGAGAGGAACATCTGTGCTGGTAAGATATACTGGGACCCAGATAATGAACATTATTTTAGTGCAAATTAAACTTTTTCCCCTTTCTCATTCCTGCAGTTGACAAGAATCTTCAAACAACTGAAGGGGAGGAAATAAAAGCATTTAGCGACACCTCAGTTGTTGCTTTTTCCCAGACAGCTGTTTGAGCAAGGTTTTTATCTGTCCAGAGGCTACAGTTGACTAGTTGTGCTAACGTCATCAACAAATAACATAAGAGCAGCTCTTCTGGAACAGACAAACATCCATCTATCCCACTCCTAGTCTGTAGTGGTGGTCACTGGCAGATGTCTGGGGAAGAGTATAAAAACAGGACAAACAGATTGTCTTCCCTTTCCCAGCTTTCCAGTTTCCCAGACTGTGACTGTAGGATTTGACTACACTTCCAGACAAGGATCTGAGGGATGTTTTCTAACTTCTGACTGTAGTGTGCAGTTCAAACATGTACCACCTAACTCCATGCGGTGACAGGGAGGTATGCTCCCTCCCTCCATTTCCCATGGTCTGATCTCCATGGCAAAAGAGCTGCAGGATGGGCCAGAGAAGAGCTGCAATTACTCCAACTCAACACCAGCTTGGATGACGAGGGACTGAGGACACATGCCTGCATACTCCAACAGGGAAGGCTAGTTGCAGCTTTAGGGGCTTCTCTTGTGCAACACCAGAATATCAAGTTACATTCCAGTGTCTTCTTAAGATTAAGGTAAGGTTCTGCTTTGATGAGAGCACAGGGACTGCAAGGATCTCAATGTTAACTAAGGATTTTGTATCAACTATGTCTTGAAAAACTCTCCAACAAAGGAGAGAGACAAATTCACATTGAATTACCCATTTCAAGAGAGTTTCATGGGACTTGACAGAAACAGATAAAATTCTAAGGAGGGCATTTAACTTGCTACTTCTCTGTATGGACTCATTAGTTAGAAACTCATATGAATGCATCCTATAGGTTCTCTCCTGTGGTGGTCAGGCTGTTCAGAGGCTGCTGTTCTTCCAGGGCTGTTACTGCCATACACACACGGGCTCTGAACTAATAGAAGTGGATGCAGCTTCTCCAACAGGAACCAGGATCTGGAAGAGCTGTTCCAGCACATCCAACACTGCTGAACAGCTCATGGACCTGCAATGAATTCTCTAATGATGTTACTCCACTTTGATCAAAAAGCACTGCCTTTTGCATTGCAACATCTTTGTGAAAGGCTTGGTTCATACAGTGACTTGGTCATATAAGGACTGCTGGGTAGAGTCTCAATTCTATTACTGTGGACAAAGAAGAGTCTACTATGGGATGGGACACCCTGTTCTCATCCCTGCCATGGTGGGAACAACACCCTAGGAGCACCTCTGTGTGTGAGATCGTGTTATGCCATCTCTGTAAAGGCAGAGGGAGAGGATATCTCCTCTAGGACAGTTCAGGCTGAGCCTGCTTTGTCCTTCTTAAAAACTGGCAGTTAATAGTGTACTTATAACTGGTTGTCTGCATCCTTAAGCTTGTAAGTGAATGTTAACAGCTAGGGCTTTAAACTGAGACTTTGCCCTCCCCTGAAGGGAATTCTTGGTTAAGACAGTGAAGTTATTCCCTGGAACAGCTTCATCCAGCTGTTGCACTTTTCAGAGGGAGCTCACCAGCTGTTACAGGAGCCTCAAAGCTCTCATTTCTAGCTTGCCCTAACTTGGCCTTCATCTTCTCTCTCCCATGCCGGTAGGAGCATGAGGAGAAAGGAAGAGATAATGTAAGGTCTGACTCAGCCTTAATCTGCCTGGGTTTCTACACAGTGTTATGAGAAAGTCTCATTCTTTCTTCTCCTTGGAACCTAGGTTTATCTCAGCTCTTTGAATTTACTGCATTGTTGCTGCCTGTTCCACAGAGCAGCCAGTAAAGGACAGGAGAGGACTTGCCTTGCAATAAGATTTCTCACCTGGGAACATAATTTTTCCCTGTTCCCTTTTCCTTGCTCCAAACCCTGCCCACTTCATTGCATGCATACTCAGTACATAGCCCATTCAATCCAAGAGAAAAAGCATTGCATTCAGTCTAAAAAGGCTAAACAAGGAAGCAGGGTATATATATATTATTTTTAAGAGAAAGCACAAACCACACACAGGTAGTAAGTACAATCAAAATGCAAAATAATTTAAAACAGACATGGCTATATGTAAGTGAGAATAAGTAGATATAAGGTTTCCATAAATATATTTAGGTTGAGAATGAGGAGGTTTCTATCCAAAGTGATGAAGCTTTGAAAGGGGAGAGAGGCAGGGAAGGCAACAAACACAACCTGCACAACCTGGCTACTCTCGAGGTGGAGCCTGAGCAAGACATTACATTATCCTTTCAGGAAGAGCCCTGAAAATTAATAAGAACTGCAGACAGGAGGTCAAGAGGAATGAAAGGGAGACAGAAAAATGCCCTTTAAAAGATCATTTCAGATGAAAGAGCATTGTCTTCCATGGTCACATTACACTTAAGATTATATACTAAGGTATAAATAAAGATATAATATTTAGAGATATTTTTAAATAAGTGTCTACAAATATCAGGTTGGGGTATTTAGAGTCCTGGTTTAGAAATACACAGATCCCAAGAGCAAGACAAATCTTCATCTGTCAGTAGTTCAAGCAGAGGGAAAGTCTGAACTCCTGGATTTTCCTCTCAGTTTCACTCTCTTAATAATGTAATGCCACAAAAGTCTCATGCAATGCCACAAAAATCACTCCTAGAAAGGGACCTCTTTGATGAAACTTTGGGATGGTCAATGATCTTTCCCTTCTTTCCTGCAATGGAAGGAGAGAAAAGGGGATCTCTAAAAAATAATTGGGTCTGCAGAACGCTTTGAAGACCTGGAATGTGATGAGCTGTACATGACAAAATGCAAAGTCCCATAATTTTACTTTGGGTTTTAAAGTAGCTAGGCATGAAGAACATTATCCTCCTGTTGGACAGCCAGGGAACTAAACCTGCAACCTAGCCCCACACCAAGGAAAACAGTAACTGTGACCTATCCAATCTTCTACAGCTCACTTCGGTCCATTGGGGCTGCAGAAGGCATCTCCTGCTTTCCTAGCTGCAGTAAAATTGGCTGAAAACTCAAAAGCAGCCTTGTCACCCAGGTAGGAATTTCAGCCATGAAGGACTTCAACATTCCTGGTTTCAAATTCTTTCCCTCCTGTCCTGAGCAAGCAATTCTGAATTGTCCAGCATTTCTCACCTCTCTCTTTTCCTCTCTCCCCTCTAAACCTATCAGACAGATTCTGCTGGTAGTGTATTCCTTTTGGTAGGAAAAAAAAAAAAAATCAGCTCCCTTCTTCCTTTTTGTGAACCTCTGAGCTTAATTAGGCTCATTCTGCACCTGTCTTGACATGAAGAAAATTAATGGAACCAGCAGCCTTTTCAGACATCCATGTGGCCTGTGGGAGCCTCCAATTACTTCCACTATTGGTCTATATCAGGGATAAGAATAAAGGACTTTAATTATTGACCCTGCTGTGCTGGAGAATGGCAAGAAGATGGATATTTGGCTACATCACATGATCAGCATGCGATCCTAACAGCAGCATTTGGAAGGGAATACAGCAAATGTTGTCAGGAGTGAATAAATTCTGAGTGTGGAGCCTTCCAGGAGCCTACCAAAAAAAAAATAAAAAATCACAGGTCTGGGCTGGCAAATGAGCCAAGCAGCATGATGAACAGTGCTACTGAAGTTCACAGAACAACTAGTGATGCATACTTCTCAGTACTTGCACAACCCAGTCCTAAAACAGCATCTGAGCATCCACAGACACACCTCCTCATGCAAAACTTCTGACTTTACTCCCCTTTGCTTTAATCCTACATAACTTCACTGACTTTGGTGAATGCAAGCTATTGCATGACCTTGAGAGAGAGAGAGAAGACAGATTATGTGCAAGAAGGAACACGGAAGTTGATATTTCTTCATCAAAAATATTACTCTGGAGTAAAATACTTTTTCATCAACACAGAGAAAAGAACAGAGATGAAAAATAAGATGAAGTGGTTTCTTACATTTCTAGGGAGTCAAACGCTGGTAACATACACAAAAACTTTTACAACAGAAATTATCTTTGACAGAGAAAATTTCTTTAAAACCATGTTTTTTACACACTCTGAAAGTGGTCGTGAGCACACCTTATCTCACATGTGTGCACACTTCCTTGCAGAACAATTTCAAAGTCATTTAAAAAAAAAAGCAAAAACCAAACAAAACAAGGCATTTCTCATACAGATAATAGAAAACAAAAGAAAAAACCCACACCAAAGCACACCCCCCCTCCATTTCTAGACACAGAGGTTAAAAGCCACTTTCTTGAAAATTCTATCACAGAATTTGTAAGTTGTGGAGCTGCCAAGGTTCTTGTACTGCTTTAGCTTGCCTCAGTCCGTGACCACAGCTATACACAAGCACTACTCTATCATCTGGCACAAATGTGGCTCTTTTCGAATGAAAACTCTGAAATGCTTAGGACTGATGAGCTAAGTATGTCAGGAGGTTTTAAATAGATCCAGCTTTCAAGCCACAGTTTCCAGTAAATAACTCACTATGTCATGTAAAAGAGGTGACGTTTATTATCTATATTTTTATGGAGTATCCAATGCAATTTTATAGAAAGTGTTTGGCTTCTGATGAATCAAACCCCAACAAGAGAGAATTTGCTCTATCTCCATTAAGGCAGGTCTGTATCCCTACCAAACAGGTTCACTGTAGCCAAGCTAGCTACTCCCCAGCAACAGCAGCATTAGATTCTGCTGCTAACCAATGAAACCAGGTCTTTATGGACCTGTATCGTATACCTGCCGCTGTCGTGCTTCACATTTTCCAGCAATGCGTCACATCCAGTTAGCGTGGAAAGTGCGTGGGCTGAACACCATATGGAGAAATGCAAGCAACTTAGGGAGATACAAAACATCTATTTGGAGTCAAATTTAGCCAGGAGTGAACTCTTTTCTGTTGTTTTTTTTTTCTAGGAAGGATTTTCAATTTCTATCAGGAGAAAGTAAAGGGTAAAGAAACTTGACATTCTGCTTCTCCCTCCCTAAACCAGCTTATTTCCTTATGCCAGCTCATAATATCAGATCAAGCAGTCAGCTTTCTCCACAGCTCTTGGGTGTACAAGACAGTTAAAACTGGGACCAATAACGAAGGCTTTGTAGTTATGAACTATATAACATCAGGGAGACAACCTCCTGCATCTCTTCCGGCCACCACCTTCTCTTAAAGGAAGGAAAGCAAGAGCAAGATTGGTTCCCATTTTCCCAAATACCTCATTGCAAGAAAAATGGATACCGTTTCTGAGTATCTCAGTTCCCAGAGACAGTCTCTTCTTTCCCTTCTTGAATGGATAAAGAATATCTCTTAATGTCTTTAAGATGAATAAAAATAACAATGCCCGAAATGATCTGTAGGTGTGTATGACGTATGAAGGACAACTTCACTCAATCCTACAGCGGAAGAATGGCTCTTTGGGTAATTAGTATCTGATATTTTTAAACAGATGGGTCCCTCTGGCTGAGGGCAACTATAAGGCCGAAATTAATCCTGAACAACCATTATATTAATTTCAGAGATCCTTGTCTCTGTGGACAAAACCCGCTGTCTTCTTGTGAACGTAATAATGATGAGAACATTAATATTAGATAATTATGACTTTGAAAGATTAAATGACAAATGGTGATGATGAGGAAAAGGCGTTACGTTAAATAAAACTCCTGCCTGTGTAGGCTGTTAACACTCATCTGTTGACAGACTCAGACTGAAATAATAAAAGCAAGAGAAAGGGAGAGGTGGTTTCTGTCTCTGTCCACAGTGGCAGCGGTGCAACCCTGAGGCAGGGACTCCCAGTGAAACAGAGTTATTCAGACAGAAAAAGGCATCTTCATTGATCTATGGTAGAAATGCTTAGCCCCTTTTTATAATGTTTTTCATCCTCAGAGCTTTTCATCTTTGCAGTGCATGCTCAGGGTTTTGATTTACTTCATCATGCTCATAACAATAAAAACACAAGCACTTATAGAATCTTTCTTTGAAGGATTTCAGAACGTCAGGGAGAACATCTGCCTAACCTGTGATATAGACAACTCTTCTCATCTGTCATCAGAGAGACACAGTTGTACAGGACAGGGGTGCAGGTAGGCAAGTCTTGAAGTTAGAGCCAACATCTGAAGTCAAGATAAAGACTGAGCATCTGAAACTACAAACAAGAATCAAGGTAGTCACCGAAGATGTGGGGATGAAGAAAAGATCAGTGGGGGAAGGATCAGAAGATGGCACCAGAGGAAGCTGAGAAGTAGGAAAGAGACAGGCTACAGTGATCAGTTCCTCCAGCTGTCCTTCCAGGATGCAGCTCTTGTATCTCTATTGTCTTAAACAAAGCTGCTGCTCTCACTAGTCTATTACCTGCTCCAAGGAACAGGAGCACATTCCTGCTTACCCCTACCAGGCTGATGGCTGGAGCTGGGCAGAGCTGCTGTCCAGACCCAGTAGCATTGGCAAGGAAATACCAGAGCTCAAGGAAAAAAAAAAAAAAAAGGCAAAGAATCATTTCCCTAGATCATACCAAGAGTGTTCCTTCCTCACTTTAGCTACCATACCCCTTACTCTCCTGGCCTAAACAGGTACCACTACCTCAGATGGCTGCCGGTGCTGAGGGCATGGCTAGCCCCCAGTACCCCAAACACTGCAGCGTGACACATCCCCAACACTATCATGTTCTTACAATTCCAGATTTTTGCCTCTTGCCCCCTGGATATGCCTAAACTAGGTAGAAACAATACTTAAAAGAGGTAGAGATGAATCTGTTCATACCTGTGTCCTTTGCTGAAGGCTAGCACAGGGCAGAATTTTAATTGCTTGCCCAGCCCCATTCCAAGGCAGGAAAGAGGCATGTTTTCTTCCTACCTCTTTTTATTTTGCTTGCTCTAAAGGAATTTTATGAATATAAAAACCTTACCACTGTGTAATAAGGACAATCCTCTTAGTGCAAATCTGACAGGCACTGAAGGTATCTTAATGGATGTATTATTTCAAATGTTCCCTTCTGTTTGATATCTGACAAGCAGAGGGAAGTGTGATTAGAGGATGCTGGGGACACTGTATAGCTGGCCTTCCTTCTCACCTCTCCTACTCAGATTATTTCCCCCCTGTTGGTAACCTTTTGAATCTGGCTTTGATTTGGACCTGAACTAAAATTTATGACCTTTTGATGAGAAAGATAAGAGTTCATGTGTGCTAAATTCTTTTTATTTTCCCTTAAAAAAAATTCTTAAATAAGGCTCAATAAAATCCTTTAAGCCAGTTGCTTTTATCTATTTTTATATGGAATTTAAGGATTTATGTCTTTTTCTCCCCACCTCTCTGTTGGTTCCTTTTGACTGAATTACATCAGGAGCCAAGAGTCACAATGTTCATTGTAGCCATAATAAAGCTCCCATTAAACTCTAACACAGAAACTGCATCGCACATCAGCAACAATTTCAGTGATAATACTGCTGGATAAGGATACAAGCATCTCCTTCACCCTTATCATCGTTAAGATTTTAATGCAGACTTGGCTTGCAAGCTGGTGAGATGCTGCATTTTTTCCATCTGTAGCCAGGCTAATGTCCAGGCATACCAGGCTACCAATTATCAGTCATGCCTTTCCCTTTACTCTGCTCTACTTGATGTAGAAAATATTCTGTTTGTAGCAGACCACTTAGTAGCTTCATGGTTTTGGGCAAACCTCCTCACTACTCTCCCTTGAAGAACATTATGTCAACAGATCCTCATCAAATCACTAATTATAATAATTAGGACAGGATGATCTAGGAGTTAACAAGCATGGTGCCTGCATTTGAGCAGCAGTCAACTTTCTTTTCCTTCATTACCCCTCACTCTACTCCCCAGCCTGCAGTCAGGTCTAAAGACAGATCTTCCCCCCCATTCTCTCCCCAGCAGGCTCATGGAATTCAGGCAGCTGGGATGCTCTGGTAACCAAGGGGAGGGAGATTCCTGAGCTATCTCAGCTTCTGCAGTGGTTAATCAAAATAAATTAGGATACATCAGAGAAAATTTAGAAGCTACAAAATGTAACACAAGAAAAACTCCTGAACTTGGATATTTTGAAAACTTGATTGAATGTGCTCTGGACTTCAAATTTCATGGCCGTGAAAAACTCCTATCAAATTTAATAGCCTAGATCACGTCCTGATGCACATTGATTTCCATTATCTTTCTCTCTCCTTCTGTTCTGCTGCTAACGCCCATTCTCTTGGGATGTCACAATCCTATTTTAACATACTGCTTTCTCCGCAGGGGATATCGCTTCATTAGCAGTCTCAAAGGGTGGGAGGGAAGCAAGTTAGCTTTGGGACATATGGCTAAGACAGATCTATTCCTGGTGTAAATTCCATTAACTCAATGCATTCATGCGTTCTAGAAGCAAATCTGTATTTGACCTATTTCCACACAGGATACATGCTTTCAAGTTCATTGCTGGGTTCTGAGCAAAGCAGAATCCCATTCTGGATCCTGATAAGGAAGTGGCAAGACAGGAAAAATTATGATAATTTGCCTTCTCTCCTCCATCCCCCCCAAAAAAGTTTCAAAAAAAAGGACGGAAAATTCTCAAAGTTAAACCAGCACATTTTCTCCATTAAGCTTATTGATGGTCTCAGCAAACCACAGCAAGATGAAAGACGGAAAAACTGCAGCCAATTAGAGAAACAACTGAGGATAAGGCAAATATCAGAAAGCAAGACAAAAGCCTGACATCGATGGGGATGAAGCCACAGCCAGACCACACCAGTGCAAAGCTTTCAGCGTTCAGGAGACTGCAGAGAACAGCCAGCCTTTGCCACAGCAGGGTGACAACAGACAAAGCTCAATCTAAACACATGTTCCAGACAAGATCCTCCTGCAGTGCGGATCAAACAGCGAATGTGACAAATTCCTGTATGGCTCCCATTCATCAGATCTAGAGAGGCTGATCCAGTGCTTGCCAATATCACTGGCTCAACCTCCCTTAACCTCAGTGCTACTTAATCAGCCACTGCTTCCTAGCTCAGTCATCAAGCTTTTAAAGGAAGTTTGGACATCCAGAGCCCTAGACACTCTAGCAGCATCCACAGTCTGTGCCCACGGGTATTCTGCCAGCAGAATTTTATTACAAGGAAGTTGTGAAACTGTTTTGCTTTGAGGGTCATTGGAGTGATTGTTTAAGGCTTGGTTTTCAGAGGTGCTAAGCAACCCGTGGAGCTAAACAGGAAATGCTGTCACATTTGAAAAATCAGAACAAGAAACATTCTGTCAAACCAGTGTGCTGGGTGCTGTGAAAGTCAATGGGAGAATCAACAGCACAAGAGTAGTATGGGGGCATGGGTATACCAACTTGCTCGTAACTCCTGGCTGTTAGTAAACACTCACACATTCCTCTCAAAATAAATACATCTAGCATGCAGATGCTCTTGCACATGGATAAACCTACACAAATGCTTATACAAATTGAAATTAAGAAAATACTTTATTGACATAACAAGCACTGTAAGCACTGCCAAAGCATAAGAGGAGAAACCTGTCAGAGGGAGATACGGTTCAGCAGCCAGGTTGAACATACACCACTTCACTTGGTATAGCAGGTGGAGAGATACAGCATAAAGAGTGGGGAAAGCAGTCCTGCATCAGCAGCTATGCCAAGGTGATCTGGGGCACCATCCGGGTCTCCTCAGCCAATGCAGTCTCACTCCCCAACATCTCCCTGGCACCTGCTTTCTGCCTCAAGGAACCTGCTGTGCCAGAAACTCCTTTTCTTATTGCCAGCACACTTTCTCCCATTCAACACAGGCTGTGCCCTCCCTTCCCTGAAGTATGTTTCCCTCTCAATTATTACACATTCCTGTCTCCTCTCATTGCCTCACACTTCTACAGCTTTTTGGACAGCAATGGGTGGGAGCGAGCCAGAGGCTCTCAACACCAGTTTGGCAGAGCTGATGGAAACAAGGCATCCACGGGTTCTGCATCCACTGAAAGGACTGCAATCAGTTGAGACTAACATTTGTGAGAATTAAGGCGCAAAGCTACAGGTTGTGAGAGAGGTGGGTGGAAACAGCTGGAAAAAGTCCAGTGTCTCACAAATGAATCATGCAGAATCTTGAAGTTGGAATGGAATTTCCCTCTGGGTTATTAGGGTGTAGCTGATAGAGACAGTTGTGGTTGGGAAGGAATTTTCCCGAAGGGACCTTGGCAAGCACTGAGGTTGAGGAAGGAAGACTAAAAAATAAGATTTTCCTCTTAAGTACAGAGCAAGAATTCAGTGAATATGCTGCTTACCTTTATGGAAACGTTCCTCTATAACAGTCCTCAAGTCCCTACAAACACCAGTTTCGAGCACTCCCTGTGCCTGTCTCTTTGGCTTTTGAGGTCCAGGAGATCTGGGATTCAGATCCATCTCAAACACAGATGTGCAGGGGAACCCTGAGCAAATGCCCTTTTCCTTAGTGTGCTTTAGCTGCCCCTCCACCAGTTCCATAACAACATGAAAATGGTTGGGTTAGGCTGTGGGTCCATCTATCCCCTTGTTCATCTCAAATAGGGATGCTAGCAAATACTGAAGAACAGAAGTAAACAATTATTCTATGGATTACGGAAAGCAGGGAGCAACAATGCCAAGAGACTTAATTTTATACATCTCCAGATAAAAGCCAAAGTGTAGATCATCAAAATTAAATATTGGGATCTCCTGCATGCACGTTGACCTGTTGTTCTGTGCCACTAGGAGATCTTTCTGCTTACAGGAAAATGCAAGTTTTAAAAAATGTTTTGATAAAGCATTAAAACAGAAGCCACTTTCTACTCCAAACATTCACAGTAGCTGCCTCCACAGGTGACTGCTAAGTAGATCTCTAGCAAGAGAACACATTTTATTTGCATAAAATGATTAGCTCTGCAAGTAAAACTAGATATTTACAACTTCTGAGATTTGCTCTCCTCCCCAAGTTTGCTGTGAATCTCGTCCAGCTACCAATTCAACTGTCTCAGTCTCTGGGTCGGACAGTCAATGTTTCTCATGTGGCTTCCTTCATGCTGCTTTTCTTCCAGAGCACTGAGTGACATTGTGGCAGTCAGTACACAGTGCTGGCAGTGTGCTCCATGAAGACAAGGGACGTTTAAAACTAGCATCCCTACGGCATGGAGACCTGACCTGAAGGCAGAGGGACTGTTGCAGAAGTGATAGTACCGACTGCTCCTGGAGGGAGATGAAGCTGCTGAGAGTCATGGGCTGTCATGGCAGGAGAGAGAAATCTGTGCTTTCATAGCAGTCACAACTGTTCTTTAAATTCAGCCCTCGTGAACTTCTATCTGGCTGCTGCCTGTGGACAATAACTGTGTCCTTCACCACTAAATCCACTCTTCAGGCACATATATATATATGTTATATATAAACATATATACACACACCCAGCTCACATCATCTATCCATTTCCCGTGGTGGAGCGTAGTAGCTGCTTAAAACAGCATCATAAGGACAAGATAAGAGGGGTTAGGCCAGGAAATGAAGGAGAATACAGCATCTATTTGAAAGCACAGACGAAATTTCAGTTAGATTGCAAGATACAATTACTCATGTTGGAGTTTTGCCAGCTAATATCCATGTAAAATACCACAGGTCTGAATGGACAAAAGGTTTAGGGACGTCTGCTTTATATCAGTGAGGACACACAGCTATCCTGCTCAAGGACAAAACAGAAAAATGGAGGTGGACTGCAGGGGAATGCAAGTGCTGTCAGAACAATACAAGGACGAATGGAAGAGCAGCTTTCTGATGGAGCAAGCACAGGCTACCACTGCTCTCTGCAACTCATGATTCAGCATGGTGACAACAATCAAGACAGAGTACAAAATCCCTCCTCAAGGACAAAATGCTATTTAGATTTTGGGCCAAATTCTGGACTTCAGCATCAGGAAACCTGGCTCTCATTAAAAATGTTCCATCTGTCTCTGCTCTCTGACTCGCCCTATACAACAACAGATCTTTGTTTGATCTTCCACATGTAGCACCTCTATAAAGCATCAGAGTATTGGAAAACCTTCCTTTAAGTGCAACATCCCAATTTAGTCAGATCAGCACGGTAGTTAGAGAGGCTATGATATTGCAAACAACAACATCCATTTCTGTTTGCCCTGTAAAGGTAGAAGTGAAATGAAATGCAAGAAAAAACAGAATCCAGACAGGCAGCCCACCTTCTGCCCCATGGGAAGGTTTGAGTTAGAGAAGCTTGCGTTGCGTTGGCTGATTGCAATTACACCATCCGCTGTCTGGCTGAAAATAAAATGAAATTACAACAGAGTTCCAGCTTTAATTGAAATTTCCTGGGATCTGTTATTACACGGCAGTGATTGTTCTGCTGCACTAATGAGCCTTTGCTCAGATGATTATCCAAGTGTCTCTCCAGTCACTATTTCATTATTGTATTATTAATGATCAGATAGAATTGTCACAGCTGAGATGAAACTTGAACATCAGACAACAGAGAAGTACGTGGATCAGAGCACACTAACATGACTGCTTTGACACACATTCGCCTGCTATGATGGCTGTAGCATCGGTGCTGGTACATGAAACACGAAGTGCATGCCAATTTGTTGGGCAGGCAGTTTTTTGTGGTACACTACACTGTTAGTCTGTATGAACTCTGCCATTCAGGTGACCTTTTCTGTCCAGTTGTGCATGGACTACTGGGAAGGCTGGTGCTCTTCAGACTTTGTCTTCCAAGAAAGATTTTTGCTCTTTCTTGGTTTGCTCATTTCATAATTACAAGGCTAAAGTTTTTTTGTGGTGGGTGTTTTCGGTTGGTTTTTTTTGTTTATTTTTTTTCTNTTATTTTTTTTCTTGGGGGGGGGGCGGGGAGTGGTGTCATTGAGTGAAACGAGAACTGTAGCCTTCCCCTTTCCTTATTGATATGAAGAGGCTCTAAGATTCCCCCTGAGTGGCTGTCTAGGTTTCATGGCCTGAACTGACCACCAAAACAGTTTTAATGTTTAGGAGCTGCTTAGCCAGCCCAGATTCTGTTGCTTGGAAGTAATTCAGACACCCCTCTCATCCACCAGATTGCCCAGTGCTGAGTCCTGCATGAAATCAGGCAGGATCCTGCAAGCTATCCGCTTGGCACGAGGCCAGACCAAGTCTGGAAGCTGTTAATTTTGGCAAGAGAAAATCCATAAGATTTGGCAGGGCAGAGAGAGACCTGGCTCGCTGCAGCCCTAATTGCTTTAGGAAGCAGCTTTCTCCTGCCTCCAGGAACAAAGCTGTACAAAGTAATGTTGCTGAAAGGACACAGCTACATCTGTGCAGTTATGTGCATCAAATTTACCATTATCCCATTGCTGCTTCTCTGACGGATACATAAGCAAATGAGCGACCCATTTAGTCTGTCAGCTATAGGATCTGTCCATCTCAAGGACATGAGTCAAAACGCCATCATTCATAGAAAAGCCCTCTAACAGTGTCAGATAAGCATACAAACTCAAGTTTGCAGATGCAGAAAAAGGTGTATTTTCATACGCCTGAGAGGCCTATTTCACTTTCTAAATAAGTGATAAATCCCACATCTCTGCTTTTAACAGCACAACATAGCCCACCACTTCAAAATACCAGCCCATCCTAACCTCACTGCTCATCACCACCTCACAACTAACTGGAAAGAGCATTTCAAACAGGCAGAAGCATTTCTCAGACTACTTCCAACAATACTGCATGTGTCCCTAGGCTAATGCAAATCCTTGAAATACACAATCCTTTCTGGTTTTGTCCAGAATCCAGGACTTCTGATTTTGGTTGGTTGGGGGTTTTTTGGTTTGGGCTTGTTTGGCGCTTTTTTTTTCTGGCTTCGGTTTTTTTGGGGGGGTTTGGTCTTGTGGTTTTGTTGGGTTTTTTTTCTCTCTAAATTCACATGCTTCTTTTTGTGTGATGCTGAGCAAATCCCTTCTCTGTTCCAGTTTCTTCAGATGTAAAATAGGGCAAAAAGTTCAATCCCAAAGCTGGGTGACATTTCAGTTTTCTTCTGAGGTGTAGCCAGAAACAGAAGAGGAACAGTTGTAAAACAGTGGGAGATATTTGCAAATTCAGGGTGAATTAAGGGAACAATTTCAGTGAACAGAAGTATCTGTAAAAAAAAACTTATTTTTGTCACTACAATTATTTTTTTCCTCTAAAATTATTTTTTTCTAGCTGTTCATAGTTAATCAAGACATGTTGTTAACCCATAAATGGAAGATAATGGCTCCCTTGGGGCTGGCTGAGTGCTTCAGCTGCTATTAATTTTTTACTGGGGCTTTGTTGCTCAAGATCCTAAGCATGTATTGGTAATTGGACAAGAAAGTTTATTTCCTTAATATTTGGTTTGACCATTAAATAAGTGTTCCGATATTTGAATAACCTTCTTCACCCCAGATTGCAAAAAGTTTTATAGTCTTTATGGAGGCAAATATGCTGGAGAAGTGCTAGGTATTGTTCTTAATGCTGATAAAAGACAATCTACACGTCCAGGAATCATTTTCTTACAATCCTAGCGTAGATTCTTCCTCTTTTTGTTCTTTCCCAGAAACATACCACACACGATTAGATCATCATGGTCTATCAATTTGTCATATTTCAGCAATTTTTTTCTTTAAGGATCCAACATGAGAAATGACTAAAAAAGTCTAAAACTAGAGAAAAATCATTTTACAAAAACAATTGCTCCATTTTGATGTCAAAACACACAATATTCTTCTCCTTTGAAAGAATGTTAAAAAAAAAATCACATTCCCCTTAGCAGCAATCATTTCCCCATGTGATTTTTGCACATTGTGGTTGCAGGTATCTTGTTCAGAAATTATAGTAAAGCCTGAATTTACATGGCAGTTGCTTTCCTGTTGAGAAGCTCCATCTTAAATCAAACTCCCATTTCAGAATATTGTCATCTTGTGTATTTGTACATATACACACATCTTGCTGTGAGCATGGCTGAGATTACAGAGTCAGTGAGATTAAAAAAGTTCCCTGTTAGCAAGGATCTCAGCACAGGCAAAAAGAGACCATTGCTTTCCTAACATCTCAGGCAGGCCTGGATAATGCCAGCAGTATCTGAGCCAGTTGACTGAAAGCTAGCTTGGATATGGCTATCCAAGCATCTCCCCTGTTCAGCTGCAAAGTAGCCTGGTTGCGGTGCAAAAGAGCTATGGGATTAGTTCAGTGTGAAATAAAGATATGACGATGAGACAACACTGCATTAAATTGCTGGCCCAGACTGACTCCCAGGGGAGAAAAGCAGCCCTGATCCATGACTTCATCTAAATGTGCTGCTGCAAGTTCTCCAGTGGTACTGGCTATTCCCTGCATCCCTAGGCCATTAGCATGCCATGCTAGCAGATCAAGGAAGACAAAAAGGTCCCTGTAGCTCCCATCTGCCCCACTAGGATGAATGAGCTGATTATGTTCTACATTCAATCACAAGAAATAATCAATCTGTAATTAAGAGACTTCTCTCCCACCCCTCTCTCAGGTCTTTGCCTCTTCTAACCTCCCATCCCCCACCAAACCTTCCAGCATGAAGTCAATTTAATGAGATTTCTCTGTAACAAATGACCAGTTTGTAATAATTATATTTTCTTCTACAATTGCTGTAAAAATGATTTAAAGCAGAAAAGGCTCCAATTTATTAAGCATCAAATTTTCTGCTGTGAACTTTTAACTATGAAAAGAGGCTTGAGACTGAGGGAGCTCTCCTCCCCCACTCTGGGCTTTGCCATTGCTCTGAAATATTAATGGTTTGTAGATGAAAATGTAACAATGGAAATTTGACTCCTTTAAGAAAACAAATGAATCCTCTAGCAGCAAAACTCAGCTGCGTTCCCTACCCTTTCATCAAACCTCATGGCAGCATGGCAAGAGAAGTGGGGAAAGATGTTATACAGAGAATAACAAACCCACCCTCAACCAGTTGCAGTCCCATGTTTTCCTAGATAATATTAGCAGAGGAATCTCTAACTGCTGTCACCCTTCAGGCTATAGGGGAAAGCGGAAAGCCAAAGGGAGTTCAGCTTCTCAAGCTGTGCTACATCTGGGCTTAGTGAGTTTACAGAGATGCTGAGAACACAGCAGTCATCATAAATAATATCAAGCTTGGGGCTCCTAGCCCTTAGAGCACCAAAAACCTTCTTCAACTGTGCCCCCATGTGTTTGCAGTTCAGTGACTAGTGAAAAGCCTTGAAGGTGGGGATTTACTTCTCCCAAGACACAGCTCTCCTCTATAAGGTTAACCTCTGCACTGACAATGTGCTCTGTCCACTGGTGTTTCTTGATCTTTGACAGTCTTGGCTTTCCCTCAGCCTTCTACCCTATTATTATAAAATAAAGCTCTCATACATCCATAGCCTCCTCAAACTTTTTTTTTTTAACATGCCATCTGGACTTCAAAAGCAGTTGAGACAGAGCATCTGGAGGAGGCCTAGAAACAACGTTCCCACTTTAATGCTTCATTCGAAAGGCACTTTACTAGCGTTGATAAATCACAACACTCAAGTTCTGCAATTGTTTCTACTGTAGAGAGAAAATTTGGGAGAAAGTAAGAGTCCAAAATTTTTAGATGACTGCAGTGCCTCAGCAGCTCACTGCCTGCCAGAGCTGGGAAGAGAACCCAGGGGTTCTGGTTCTCCATCCTGTTCAAACAACACAGAGCTCCTTCTTACATTTCCCTGATTGGTCCTGTCCATTAAACTTCAATGTAGCTTGCATCCTAAGTCTCTTCCCAGCAAATCTAGCTTGCTTTCATTTTTATTGTGGCAGATTATGTATATCACAAAGGCAGAGTCACCCAGCTGTGAAGTGATACAGAAACGTTACTAAAGCTAAAGAAATTGATCCCACATCATCAGTTTTCCTGTTGCTCTCATTTTGAGCCAGCAGCATGTCCTGCATTTTTGGACCTTTGATAAATGAGATGGGCAGAGATGATCATGGGGATTTTATTATAATCAGCAAGCACCATGCAGGCATGAGAAAGTAGTCATAGTAGTTCTGTCTGTTGCTTATCAGGGGATGCACAGTATAAGAAGAGCCAAGTATAACACTGGGCTTGATGCAGACTGGCAGTGTACTGCAACGCAAATTCCTGGTGTCTTGGTATATTTATTGACATAGTGTACCCTAACACCTGTCTGAGAAAGAGTGCTGAAACTGGGAAGTGTCTGATGGCTGGCTATTAAACATACTGAGCTGGGATACCAAAGTTCAAGATTCAATCCTCAATCTGACACAATTTCCTAATTAATGAAAGTTTCATCTCATTACGCATCTGTAGAACAATAACAACAGAGCAGATAAGATCTTGCACTCACCTTTTTCTAGTTAGCCAGTAAAGTCTTAAGGACCATGTTTCACTAGGAGTTCTCACAAATTTCCTGTGCAATCAGGCCCTGTTTGTCTTAAGGACCTCTTGGGACTGCTGCAATCCATTAATAACACAGGAAGAATAGAATACCAGTAGGTGAGCTTTGAGATCCCTGTGGAAAAGATGCTAGACAAGAGAACAATATGAAGGCAATTATGGAAACAAATGAAACATGAGAACAAGCTCTGGAGAGGTACACCTTTCTCCCTGATTTGTTTTAAAATGTGATCAGTTGTTTACTATATTGGGGGGATAAGTAAGATCTCAAAAAATGCCCCCAAAAACCCCAACTCTGCAGCGTCCTGATACTTTCCAATATAGTCATAGACAGACTATGAAGTTCAAACCCTGGTCCTAGCTCTCCTATAATTTGGCATCAGTTCTCGCAAACACTTGAACCCTTTTCACAGCAGAAGCCCATATTACATGCTAAGAATTGCCCAAACTACTCCACAGCTGACTTGGCCCTCCCTAGGGCCCTCCCCAGTTTAGCCAGCTGGGACAAGCAGGTAGTCATGACTCCCTAGCGGAGCTGGTCAATGGTTAAAAACTACCAAGCGCCAGTCAGCTGCTGCTGCACTCTGAATAATACTGTCATCCTCTCATTCAGGCTGTAAGCCTGAGTGCGGGCAGCCCAAAATAGAAGTGGTAGGAGAATAATGAGAATGAAGTCTACGCTGTGAGATAAGCTATTTCTTCATGGGTAATTACGGTAAAAAGAAGAATGCAGTATTAATTCCCTTTTCCCCCCACTCTGGTCATTCAGAGGAATGAAGGGGAATTGAAGGAAAATCTGCCCTAATAGAGCACACACGCAGCTCCCAAAAACCTCAAAGCAAAGGTTTGCCTGAAGTTTTCCCTTGTGTCACTGGAAGTTTTTGCAAAGTCCTTATTTCATTCTCTCTGGTTTTGCCGATATGCACCTCAACAACCCTGAGAATAAAAAAAGCAGGTTTGTGTAGCACAGTAGCAATTGCTGAAACAGCTCTCAGCATGGAGTTCATTGAAATGCAGACCGACTCACATGCTTTTTTACCTTCAGCTGAACAGAAGAGGAAATAGCTTCTACGAGCTGATTGACCTTTCTGCTGAATAGGTTGTCTTGCTCCAAAACTATGATCCGTGACCCCGAGTAGAGTAGCGTGGAAGGCCACGGATAATTATAACCCAACAGGGCCATCATTGCTAAAACAAGAGGGTATTCAAATAGTTAGTGTCAGTTTCCTATTTAAAGTGGAAAGCAATATTCACAGCAACTGATCCTTCCCATCTTTCTCCTCCTTGTCTTCCAAGGAGCAGGAAATTGATGCAAATGGTAGATTTCCTTAATTAAAAGGAGTGGCAATTTCAGGAGACAGTAGGAGACTGAACAAGTCTGGCTCACAGGGAAAGAGATTATTTTAATGAGACCTAAATCTATTATATGAAAGATGATGAACAATCAATGTGCAACCATGCTGACAGGGAGTGGTTAAAGATTTTAGTCTTGGTATGCATGAAAAAAACATTTTCTACACCTAGTGGAGAGAGAGATACTATGAAAGAAGGAAGATAGAAGCAGCTGGGTCCTTGCATAAGGTAAACTGGCACAATTTGACTGTTTTCTGATTAATGCCAGTGAAAGATGTGGCCAAGAATTTTAACCTGCACATTGTTCACCAACGGCTGTTGAAATCCAGCACCTTGTTTCAAAGCACACTTGTTACACAAACCTCCAGCATGCCTACGAAGGTCTGTTAATTTAATTAATTATCTGGTAAATGGATCCCTAAGGGCTCCCAGAGGTACCATGCATCTTGGCAAAAAAACACCACAACTGACAGGACCATCTGCCTTGCAGAAAATTACATTGCCCACCTAGTGACATTAAGCAACAGAGAAGCAGCCATGTCTCCTTGCTCCTTCCTCAAGTGGGGCAAGGCATCAGCCACCAACCCTGGCTCATCTCCCAAGCTGAGGAGTGGTACTAGTGTCTGAGGTCAGAGAAAGACTGTTTTCAGCTGCAGGTATTTATTGTCCTGGAAATAAGAATGGCACTAAGTTTTTCACTCCTTTTTCCTGACACAGTATGTTACTACAAGAATTGTTAGAGCAGGGACAGGACTGGGTTCTGGAACGTTTCCAGCCCCTAAGACTCAGGTATCAGGTTTTCAGCTAGCACAGATCTCTCTCTGGTAGTAGCTCCAGTGAATCTTAATGGCATTTTTGCAGCACTCTCCTTTCATTCTGCTATAGGCCAGATATTTCTAGCCAAGTGTGCACAATGGCACATATAGCTGCATAGCCTCACATTATGTGCTTGGGCAACTATGTCTGAGAGCACATCCACTTATTTGTGCATACTTACTAGATCTTTGCACATTCACATGGGTGCATACACTGAAAGACAACGTTTTCATGCATCTAGCTTGAAAATTTCTGTGCACAACCTTCCGCTCTGTCAGGTTAGTGCTCAGACAATCAATGTTTGCTTTAGAAGCTCATGAGACCATTTTTAACAAGATGAACTCACTCACACCCATGGAAAGGGACCTTAGCTGTCTGGTGATTTCTGCCAAATTGACTAAAACAAGGCATAACTTTTCTTCTGCTATTTACAATTTCTGGATGAGCTCTAACTGGAGGAAATCAAATGAATCCCAGCCTTGTCAGTGAAGCTTGACCAATGTTTGGAAGCTTAAGATCATGCTCAGAAGATCTTGGGAAGGTCATTCTATGCATTATCAGCAAAGATCTCATCTCCTTTATATTGAGAAGGTCTCATATACCACCTGGGGGGGGGCTATTTTATTATCACCCTTCTTCCATATGTGTCATGCACACGC
Source organism: Psophia crepitans (assembly GCA_013399095.1). Taxonomy (NCBI): domain Eukaryota; kingdom Metazoa; phylum Chordata; class Aves; order Gruiformes; family Psophiidae; genus Psophia; species Psophia crepitans. Next base: position 787,575 of record VWZZ01003874.1, read on the forward strand.
CTCCTGCAATTTTTAATATTTTTTTTTTTTTTACCTCTGACAAAAGTAGACATAAAATAGTGAAAGTTTGTCTTGCAATGATTTTAACACTTTCTTGTTCTCCATTATTGCATAAAGACCAAAGAAGAAAATTACTCTGACCTCACTGTTACTATACTTTGAATTTTTTTCATTAATAATTTCATAGTTGTTAGTACATTCATTTTAGATACACACACACACAAGCCTCCCTACAACTCCGTGACTGCAGTGGAACTTTTGCTCTAATAACAAGAAGCCCAAGTGCAAATGACAGGTTGTTTTTAGCTTAAGCGAGAGTACAAACAATAAAAGAGCTGGGATAATGTATCATAAAATGTACTTTGTTCATTTATTTGACAACTGCAGTTTAGTTGTAATTAATTATGATAATACTTTATGGCATACCAGTTAATGTTCTGTAGTGTAATTTGTTAAAGTCTCCGTAACATGAGGCCTCCACCTCCAGCCTTATACTGCTAAATCTTTACTATGGAGTAGGGAAAAGCCTGACACTTTGGGGATGAATATTATGGAGGACACAGTGGAGGGAAGGCACAAATTAAAAATTTGCTTTGGGAAACCTGTCAGGGTTACATGCACAGAGACAAGGGTTTTCACATCTTTGCATTTGATTTTCAAGACAGATATGAAGGCCTGCACAAATCTTTGACACCAATCTTGTGTTGCCATTTCTCATGGCCATGGCATTCAGTTGTAGTTCAAGAACTCTGCAATTAGTGCCCACGTTTGACTCCCTGGCTAAGCCTGAAGTCTAAGGCTAACAGCTGGTTGCAGCATTTTGCTCTCTAGTACACACACCTTCCGTCCCCACCACTGGCCCTTATTGTGGCAATAGCTAATCAGAGCTTCCACTGTGTCTATAGCAAGAGCTGAGCTGCAGACCAGGGTGCAGCGTGCTCTGCCTCCCCTTGTGAACCTCGTGCCCCTGTTGAAACACCGAGTGCCAGAAGTCTGTCCCAGTGAGCACATCTCTGCCCAAGCACTGTGGACAGGGACCATGTGCCAGGCTAGGAGCAGCTCAAGCCTCCTTTCTGACTGGCAGCATCAGTGGCTGCCAGTGAGAGCTGAGCTGCACTGGGTCTCATTCCCTGATGGCCTCCTCAGCCACTGCCAGCCCCCTTGGGTGGGCAGACAAATTTTTCACGACAGTACTTCTTCCCGCCCAGTGCCCAGATCTTGGTTGAAGCTTCCAGATGCTAGTGCAAGACAAACGATAAATACTTGTGTTTATTAGAGCACGAGCAGCATTTACAATGCTATAATGGTTTTACACGTTTATCCTTCAGGCCTACAGCAGTTGGGTGTCTCTTTCATAGGCTGAAATTATATTAGCTTCACACCATGTATTGCTTTTCTTATTAAATCTGGCCAGACCAGTTCTTGTCTAGAAACCCATAGCTGTCACATTTGTTTTATCTAAACATGTATGGCATGCTGGACAGGTTCCAGCCTAACAACAGAGCCATTCCTTCCTGCCTGGGTAGGGCTGGCTTGCTTGCTTCTCCCTCCCCTTCCCACACAACCATCTCCTCCACAGAGAGTCAAACATCTCTTCCCCTCCTCTATCCCTTTTCTATGCTTCTCTCTGAACATTGCTGCCAGGTTCCATGCATTGCTCAAGGTGATGTAGAAGCAGACAAAGCAAAGGCACCAGACTGCTGTTTCCCCTTGTAACAACTTCAACTAAAAAGGTGAGCAGAGGGATATCAGTTAGAGGTTGCCAATTGTCTTGAATACCTTAACATAGTCCTTGATAGAGGGGGAAAAATCACTCTTAAAGAGCAGGTGAGACCAACTCTCAGGATTGCTCTGGACAAGAAGTCTCTAACCTCAGGAAACTCTGTTGTAAAATTCTACAGGAGGGCTAAAAACTTTCTTGTCAAAAAACAAGTCAACATCATCTAGGTGATTTTATAACATTTCAGGAAGCTGCTCACTCCCCATTAGTGGCTTGTTCATCAAATCAGGTGAGCTAAAACATTGGCTGGTACAGGCTAACTTAGTCTCGGGTATTTAGGTGAATCTAGGACAATTTGCATTCATTTAGTGATGATTTGCCAGGTTGCACTCATTCAAAATTTGGCCTTGTAGACATCCGCATAAGGACTTGTTCCCCCTCTGCCTGGCCTAGAGCCCTTGACTGACAAAGATGACCGTATAACACATCAGTCCCCTGACAGCATCCTTCCTCTGCTGATGTCATTTTTAAGATGAGGGTTGCTTTTCAGGTATCGAAGCCAGGCCCACAGGGAGGTTGGTTCATGCTACACAGGGGTAAGAAAACTTCCCTGGAGCATTCATATTTTGCCCTAACAGTTTTGTGGATGGCAGCTCAGCAGGGAGGCAAAGCATGCAACATGTCACAGTGAGACTGAACCCTCTCCATCTTCCAGAGAAACTGGTGATTATCAGCTTCCCAGAGAGAAGTGACATCAAAACATGAAGACACACTGGCTGTTAAACTATAAGAGCAAGTAGAAACTACTGATAAGACACGGGATTCAGAGAAATCTATGATCGGTAACGGAGCATATAACAACTGCATCACCAGAGGAGCTCCCCTGAATGCCCATCCCTTCTCCTCCTCACACCACTGCAGACACCCATGGTGCCTGTCAGCTGCTGTGCTGAAGCTGAGGGAAAGCGAGTTTATTGTCTTTATTAGGATCTGGGTGGAGACTTATATCTCCTCTCTTTTGGGAAACTCTACATCATTTTACTTCATTGGTTCTGTGGGAGTCTTGGTCAGTCTGTACATACAGTGCCTGCCCACCTCCAGGGAAAGAAATCTCCTGAATCATTCTGACAGGAGCAGCAAGATGGGAGGGGAAAAACAAGCTCAGTGTCTCATCTGCCAATACGTTGCATTTAGCAGAAGCTAAAAATAACAACTGTTGCATTTCATAGGGTCACATATAAAGTTGGAAAAATCCTCCAGACATCGGCTAATCCATTCTCTTCCTCAGAGCAGGACGATCACCATCAAATGAGCAGGTCAGCTGCAGCTTTGCCTCTTCCTGACAAACCCCCAGAAGAGTGCATCTTGAGGCAGCACATTTCAGTCTTGCACTGTCCTGCCAGTGCAGTTTTCCCTGGGGTTCAGTCTGACCCTACCCCATTCACAGATTGTGGCTATTTCCCCTTGTTATTGCAGTTTTCACCCTAAAATCTGTTTATACAGAGCTTACTTTCTCAGTTTCCAAATAAGAAAGTGATGGGAGACATTGTCAAAAGCTTTACTAACATCATGGCAGGCTATATTACCTCATCCACATAAGCAACCACTTTTTGTGGAGGGCTGTACAGTTGATCGAGAATGACCTATCCTTGGTAAATCTGTTTTGGCTGTTCAGAACTTCCCCAAGTAAATGTTATCCTTGCATCACTCATGAAAAGAAAGGTGTTGTCCAAAGGAAAAGGAAAAAATAAAAGAATTTTAGGCAGGGCTGTCATCAGAAAATTTGAATTCCCTGCAACTAGTCGATAGACAAAACTACAGTACTCTGAAGAGTAATCCACAGGTCTAAAGCAAAATCCTGCATGAACACCACACTGCTGGCCACAAGGCTACAGAACACATTAGGCTATTTTGAGACAGCTTTTACACCTTAGGCAAAGCTACATATATGGGTGGTGTATTGAATGATGAGCTGTGTGCTGAAACCTTATAGCACGAGCGTCTTGTCTTCTGCATTATGCTTCCTACTTTGTATTCCGAGACCCTGGCCATAAACACTAAGCATTATCACGATTATTCTTGCAGAGGTGCTTATTGTAATGAACATCCAAACCTTGCCTGGGACATGTACATCAGTAACTACATTTATGTAAGACCCACTATCACTTTCAAGGATCCCAGAAGAAATTTATCCTGAAATCTTAGCTGCAGTACAAATTGATATGGGAGGGATTGCTGAACAACCAGTTTGGTATCCTTCTGTTTAATTACCAAACTCTTCAATAACCCTTTTAATGAGGTGCAAAAGTCTGGGTGTATATTTCAGAGAACCACCATTACCTACACAGCAACGTGATGAGAAATTCTCTCCTCACCGGGTTGTGGAAATCTCAGGACAGATTCATATGCAGAGAGACTTTAAAAAAAGAAAAATTCCAAACAGAACACACTTACTGTGTAGTGCTTAGTATGAAACACTAGCTGTCATTTTTAGGATCGCAGCAGAAAGTAGAGTCCTCTCTCAGATTGTGCTTGAGTTTTAGAGTGCCTTAAAAGAGAACCTGATGTTCTTCCCTCATCAACACACTCCCTTCACTTCCCTTCCCTTGCACAAGTTTTTCGAAAGCCTCTTATGGTGTGCCTGCACCAGTAGTCGTTAATGAGGACCCGATCTCACTCTGAGCTATTCCCATAGCACAAGTAATAATAAATACAGGCAGATTTCAGTATAGAAGAATTATCAGGTCTCAGTAGTTGTAACAGTACTCAAATTATCAGGTGAAAGCCTTATGGAAAAGCAATTAGATAATAACAGACTTGTATCAGAGTCATCAGAGACTTTTCATACTGTGCTAGAAAATCAGGACCCAGAATGAATTTGGTTGGATTAAATAAAAGAACCGATTTAACCTCCTCATGATCTCCTACATGGGACTAAAGCTTTATAGAGCTTTGAAAAAGCAATCAAAACATTTTGTTTCAAGATTGCCTTCATTCCTTCCCAGTCTTGCAATAAGAATATGAAATAGGAATCACCTCCATCCACCTTCTCTCCTGAACTCTTTCTGCTTTGCTGTATTTTTCAGGAATTTATCAGAAAAATCTCCAGACCTCCACCCCAAAATCCCACCGATAAATGCAACAAGGTGAAACACTGACCTCACTGTTTCCCCTGGTGTTTCAGAATGCAAAAGCTGATGAGTTAATGTCTCTTGCCCATTCCCGAGTGCCTGGAGCTTTACAGATGAAACTGTTGTTTGAAGATATATTCTGTGCCCTGCGATCTGAACAAAGCAAAAGCAACAGGCTTTAGCACAGCTGTGAAACAGACACATCTACAGCCACAGAGAAAAATCAGTCCCATAACAGAGAAGTTCTGAATACCTCTTCTTTTAGCATCATGTTTTTCTGCTCCTTTTCCTTTGTAGCATGTCTTTTTATTCAGCTTCCCATATCTTCAAGAGGATCCCATCACCACCTAGAAAACAATTATAAGGAAGAGCTGTTAAGAAAAAAGCAGAAAGGTATCAAGACAGTCACAGGACTTTCCTATGAAAAGCATTTGGATAAGGCATGGAAGAGAGTCATTCAGAACTTAGTTGTGCAGGCTGGGGAAAGATGAGAGATGAAGGGCTAACAGGAGATAAATTGTAGGAGGTCTTGAAGAAAAGGACAAACCCCTCAATACTCTGTGATTGTCCAGGGATCCTGAAGATACTGCAATCGTTTTGAGAGACAAGAACATACCCTCCATTTCTGTGCCACCTGTAGCTATGCTGATCCCTCCTCTGCCTCTCTTTCCTCACATCACCTGAGCAATGTAATGATTTATTTTGACTTAAAATAGCATTCTCCATTGTTTTGGGGGAAGGCATGATTCCTGCAGACAGTGAGACTAAGTGTCCATTGGGCAGACTGGGAAATGCGGACAATTCTCCTGCTTATCTTGCGCTCTGTAGATGGAGTAGAGTTAACCATTCCTGATGCATCTGGAACTAGAGCCCTGGACAGAGAAGGCTGCTGTAACACAGTAATCAGCCATAATGAGCCTGGGCTTTTTACAACTTAACTTGTGCGGAATTTGTAACTACATGAGGACAGGGCCAAATCCTGAGACATATCAAATGCATCCAGAACTAGAGAGCACACCAATTAGAAAATAATAAATTTTTGTCTGATAGAGTTCCTCCTCTACAAAGTGTTCATAACCCAAACAAGAAACTGTGGAAAACCTCTCTGTCCTAAGGCCCATTTAATCTTCTGTCTCATTCAGATAGCGTAACAAAGGTTTATGGACCCTTTAACTAAACCTATATGCAACATTGCATGACCTGGACTCAGTTTTTCTAGAAAGGGCCAACGAATGATCTTGCATTGCCATAAAAACGTGCCTTTTCAAAGTTTTGCTGCTGGAATGTCCTGTAATGGTCGCCCGTTGAGCTCTGTTCCAAGACCTTTGAGACAGGAACCCCAAAACAAATTGTAGAGATCGCAAATCTCTGCAAATAAAAAATACACAAACACTCGTACATCTGCAAACTGCAAAGGCCATATAAGTTGCACTGCTGCTCTTTGTTTAAAAAGAGACAAGTGGGAACTGAGGGAAATGGAGAAGACTTACAATAGATAACATGGATCTGAATGTTCTGCAAGAAAGGGAAAAAGCCACTGGAAAGCAGATTTTGCTTCCTGGTTTTAAGTAAACAGTTGTCAACAGGACACTGTGAAATGCAATTACAAACCCTGCCCCTGCTGCACCCCCCCAAAGGGCAGGGAGGTGCAAGTAAAAGAAAATCAATTGAAGTGCAGCAGTGAATGCACAAACCCACCACACAATTTCCTAGTGAAGGCAGGAAAGCTTGAAGGCAGTGGAAAGTAGGTTAAGATTTGCATGAAGATAGCATGCAGGACAGCACTGGAGGTTAGACCTAATAACCTTAGACAAGTCAAAATGTGTGCAGACTTAGTTTACGTTTTTATTTTACTGTGATGCCTTCTCTCTTTTTATTTCCCATGCACCTGTGACGATTAATATCAAAGGGTATTATTACACTCCTGACATTCAAACCAAGCAATTTTAGAGCCTGGAATAAGTGCTGAAGAAAAGCAAAGGCAGGTGGTGAGGTCAGCTCTCTGCCATATCTTTTTCTATTTACATTAATACAAGGAAGAGCTGAATGTGCAGAGAACACACAGGAAATGTCATCTCTGTTCATAGAATTTAGTATTAAAGGTAAGACCTGAATATTTATCTTCCCTTCCAGCTACTGAACTCAGCAGGTCCATTAGCTTGGGGTAGTCATGTTTGACTCTGTGGAGTAACAACAACTGCTGTGGCTTTGGGATCACAAAGAACTACCAATCCTTTTGGGTGCATCTCTCTTTGCTCCCTTGACTAAACACGTTAAGATGCTTCAGAACTGAGAATCAAAGAAAGAAAAAGAACCAACGTTGGTCCTCCAAGCTTGAGAGAAAAGTAATTTAGCAAACATTACTTAAAATAAGTTTCATAAAATTACTTCTGTGCTGCCTTTTTTTTTTCCTCCCCTCTCCCCCTTAACTTTCTGATTGACAGCTCCCTGACAATAAGTTCTCTCAGTTGGCAGGCATTTTTTGTAATGTTTCATTCATGGCACTGCAAACTGGATGGTTCCTCTATACCTCCTCCAGTTTCTCTCTCTCCCTTCTCAATTGCTTCTAGGAATGATGGGAGCAAAGCCTGCAGAGATTTAAGAGAATGCCTGTATATGCACTGTGTTCCTGCAGTGGCAATAAAGTGTATTGGTTTCCTAACCTCTAAACTATCAAATGAATACTTCCACGATGACAAAGAAGGGGGGGAAGCAGAAAACTCAGATTAATGCAGAGGACAAATTACTATTTTTCTCCGAGTATGAGATGTGTTTCTCAACTCATCCTGGGTCACTGTCAGCGTGGGCATACTTCGCACCACCAGGCCCATGGTACCCAACATGGCTCTGCAGATCCAGAACAGTGGCAGCTCTAGAGCAGAGCATAGACAGTTTGTGTTATAAGCTTGGTGTATCATTTCTTAGGCTATGCGAGGAGGGATTTGAACACTCAGGTGGCAGATTAGTTCAAATAAAACCTGATCAGAGATGAGAAGATAACCATACCATTTATTTCGTGGGCAAACAGCAATTCTTTTTCAGCCTTGATCTCAATAAAATACTTTCCCTTTGTTGTGCAATCACAGCATAAAACACAAATTCAAGAGAGGCACAAAATAAGCCCATATTTTCTGTAAGAGCAATTTGCACAAACACTGTGTTTTCCATGTTTACTTTGTTTGCCAAAATTAGAAGTGAAAGCCAGAGCAGCAGGGTGGGCGACACTCCCTTGGTTAGAATTACTTCCACTTTGCCTTGGGATTTCTTACTGACAGTGTAAATTTGGGGCTTGTTAACACATTACAAGACATCAAGCATCACACAGCTTTTGCTGTTCAATCTGCTTATTTCTGTTGCTTAGTTGTGGTGACGGTTTAAATCTGAGCAGGAGGGGGGAAGCCTTTCTAGTGGTAATTCTGGCTGCCTATCTGTGCTGGTTTTGCTTTCAGTTTCTGAAAAGGAGGAAGAAAGGTCCTTTCTAAATAACTGGAGGTACACCACGACCCTCAGGCTTGGAAACTGGGACTGCAGAAAGGCTGGTTGCTTAATTCAAAGAAATGTCTAGTAATGGGAAGAAGGGGGGAGGGGGTTATGTTTAGCCTGCTAATCCTGGCTTCCAAGCTCATCTCTCTACTTTGACACAGAACCCAAGGAGATATTTCAGTTAGCAACTTTGAACCACCTTCTTTAAAAGGATTAAGCTTCTAAATGCCTCAGTAGAAATTAAGTACCTAAACGTTTTCAAGGTTCAGAGTCTGTTCTACAGCCAGACAAGATTTGCAGAGATTTCTGTGCCTCACGCTGTAGACAGTGTCTGATGAGACTTAGAGAACGCGTGTCCCAAGCTGCCTGAACCCAGTTTGGCACTCTAGCTTCCCATCAGGAAAATTGGAGATAACAGTACTCCTGTCTTACCAGGGTGGAGAGGAGAAATACATTAAAGATTGCATGAAGCTCACCTAATACAGCCCTAGGGAGCAGATAAGTGAGATTTTTTCTCAAGTATTTTAACAGAGAATGGCTCTGCTGACTTCAGTGGCAAAATGGAGCCAATTTGCACAGCTCAAGGATCTAGCTCTTGATGGTTATCTAAAGCTTCTAGGACTACAAATGAAGGCGGCAGGTATCACAAGCACATCCTGCTGTTTGCTGCTATGAAGTGCAGCACAAACAGTTGTAATAGCAACGCAAAGCTTCTGGTAACACTGCCTTCAAGGTAAGTAACGCATCATGTGCGTTTCCTTGCTGGCAATGGATAACATGATGAGTAATAATTCTTCTGCTCATAGTCTTGGAGAGAACTGCAAAGTGCAGAAGCCGTTGGCAGGGTGGAAGGAGTCAGAGAACTGCTCTTGAATTTCTGAGTAGGTTCAAATCCTTTTGTACTTCTGATTTTGGGCACTTTTTCCTACACGTGATCTCCTGACATATCACAGCACCAAGAGAGCTGTAGAAGACCTTGGAGTTTGCCATGCACCTCAAATGCAATCAGATTCCAGACTTCCCACCCCGCCTTCAGTCAGAACCTGCAGCCTCTCCACAGTCCCAAATTAAGTCAAATGTTCTCTTTTCAATGTCTCACAATAGATTGAGTCCTTTTTCATCACATCCCTCCTCTTACAAAGACAGTTTCCAAACAGTCAGGCTAACCTTCAGCTGTGTTTTCGCCTGTAGCTTGGTAACTGAAGACAGTGTTCTATATACTGATCTGTATCTTGTCTCCTTCTAGTGCTTCCTACTTCCACAGATGCTGCTAAGATCTCCACTGTATCCTAGTACCCACAAGAGATTCATTCCTGAAGTATACACAACTGCCCAAAAAAATCATGATCATTCCTTAATGCCAGCTTCATTCCCAGACGTTCATCACTCCAGTACGATCTGTAGGTATGACCAGCATTTCCCTCTGCAAAAGCAATAATCTTTCTTGACTGTTTCCAGTAATACTTTTACAGCCCACCAGGACTTCATACAATCAGCAGTTAGGCTTTTTTTTTTTTTTTAAATGGTGGGTATAGTTAAATATTTAAAGAGGTGAAAACAAGAACAAGTCCCTAGTCTTGCCATTAGAAACTAACACGGGAGATCTGACTTACAGATATTTTCACATTCAGAAAGATCTGACATTAAATCCCACATTAGAAAGAAAAAACTTAATCCCTGAGCTGTGCAAGGGAAAAGGGAAGACACAGACGTACAGATAGGATGTAATGCTGGACTTCGGAAAGTTTGGACTGAGCAGAGCATTTCTCTGAAAAGTTAGTGCCAGCTGGCATGCTTAAGCAAGGGTGGCACATTAAATTGGTGCCTGATTCAGAACTGAATGGAAATGAAATATCCATTAAAAGCTGGGACCAGCTGGGGACATATTTTGCAGGTGGATAAAAGCAGGTTGCTCTGGCTAATTACTAGGTAATCAGATCCAGCATAGTAGTTTTCTGAATGGTAACCAATTTTCCCTACATAGGTTTCCCCTGAGATATCTCCTGCTCATATTGGATATTTCTTGATTTGAGGTTTTTCAGTCTAGCAAAGTAAAAGCATCTGCTGTTTCAACTTATAAAAAAACCTCTGAAGTAGCATCAAGGGCCCAGCATGTGTTTGGTGGTTGCAGGGGGAAAAAAAAGGAAGTCCATTCACACTCAAATACAAAGTTGGAATGGACTTCAGAGGAATCACTGAAAGCTTAACTATCTAAAACCAACTCTGTCCCCTTTCTGGCAAAGCCCGTTGTGACAACTGTAACTCCTGCATAGTATTCCATGCCCAGAGAGGAATGGCTTGAAATAATCCATAATTTATATGCAAAAACATTTTTTAAAAAATGCACAAAAGTAAACCAGTGCAAAAATGACAGCTGGGAGGAAAAAATCCAGACAATTTGATACGTTTCCAGACAGTGTTGGAAAGTTCTTCCCCACTAAGAGGAACTTCTTACCACTGCACAAATAGGATAAGTGAGAACAACTGTAGCAAGCCTGAAAAATTGCTTCCTGAAAGCTGTCAATCTGCAAGCTGTGTATTATAGCCAAAATGCTGATGTTAGTTTCATATCAAAGAAGCAGGGCTCCTGGAACAGTAATTTTTAGTGCCAAGCAGATATTCAAACATGGTGGGGCAGGTAGTCTTCCTCAAGAGGATCCCTGGAAGGACAGAAGGGAGCTGAACTCCAGGAAACCAATGATTTCTCAGGAAATTGGAGATAGATGGGGCAGGGGACCACTTCCATCTTAAACTGCTCTGGACTTTACAAAATGATGAACAGGACTAGGTTTAAGCATTGCGAAAATCTTGGAAGAGTTTAATATACAACTAGAATTAACTTAGTAAACATAGAAAATAATGGAAAGGACCAGTTGGTACATATAGAATCATAGAATCATTAAGGTTGGAAAAGACCTCCAGGATCATCTAGTCCAACGTCCCTCTACCAGCTATTACCCACTAAACCATGTCCCTAAGTACCACATCCAACCTGTCCTTAAACACACCCAGGGACGGTGACTCAAGCACCTCCTTGTTCCAAGGGCAACCTGTTTCAATGCCCAATCACCCTTATCCAGAAGAAATTTCTCCTCATCTCCAACCTGAACCTCCCCTGGCGCAACTTGCAGCCGTTCCCCCTTGTCCTGTCACTAGTTATCTG
>VWZZ01003874.1:799329-838733 GCA_013399095.1 Psophia crepitans
GCAGGACCCAACACTTTACCACATTGAACCTCATCCCATTGGCCTCTGCCCAGCGATCCAACCTGTCCAGGTCCCTCTGCAGAGCCATCCTACCTTCCGGCAGATCGACACTTCCCCCCAGCTTGGTGTTGTCTGCAAACTTACTGAGGGTGCACTCAATTCCCTCATCCAAATCATCAACAAAGGTGTTGAAGAGGATGGGCCTTAATATTGACCCCTGGGGAATGCCATGCTCTTTTAACTGACATTCCTTGTATAAGATTCATTGCATTGACTAACCCTCCTCCTCTGAATGGTCAAGTGCCCCATGCAGTTAAACTTAGCCTCTTCTTCAGCCTTAAGACATACTTCTGTAACACATACAAGCAGCACACCATGATAAATACATGTTTTGTCTCTGCAGCAGCCTGGAGCTGCCCCAAGTCAGTGCACAGAGAAAACTCAGAGACATATCAAGTGGCTCAGCTCCAAGCTGGCACCACACAAGGCACAGAATTTCTCAGACAAGTACACAATGGCTGGGGAATTTTAATGTCTTCTTCCCCTACAAGTAATTTCCAATGTTTATGCTCTGTGGAGCTCCTTATGAGTGTCAGAGCAGAACAAATGTCATTTTTAATGGACTTGCTAAATCATAAAAAACATTTTCAAAATTGCATCTGATTAAAACATGAAAACGTTCCATTATTCACAGAAAGATCCCAGGCAGCTTGCAATAGTGGCAGTAGTGGGCTGCCTGAAGAGAAATCTTGGCGTGCAGGACAACCTCAGTAGGTAGTAGAAGTAGTCCTATAATGTACTATAGCCAAATTCAGAGGCATTTTGCTGGAGCAAAGGAACAAAGCTTAGCATTTATCATTACTCATTAATTCTTGTAGCAACATATAAAAGTGCACAACATGCATTACATCGTACAACAGGGCAACATGCATTATCATGCATAATATTCAAATGATTCTGAGATGTAGATCACAGTTCCCTTTGGGAGAAGGCCAGCTCTGGAACAGGCCAGAATATTTCATTTCAAAGGCGATTGTCACTGAAAGAGTTTCCTAGTATTTATCCCCATTCTAGCCTACCCACATTCACTGAAAAAAAATGCCTTTTACTCCATATGGAGGGGGAGTAAAAATTAAAAGCTCTTTTCCATATGGACAAAGCAGATGTGGCAATAGAGCATATATTATAAATAGAGGCTGCTTTAGAGAGAAAATCACACTAAAACCAGAAAGGATACCCATCAAAATTATGATGTTATACCATTTACTGGTGAGAACATAGAGGCTTAGTTCTAACTATGCTCTCTAGATGGTGATGCAGAGTAATTATGCTTTAGTTTACCAAGCATGTAACCTTTGGTAGCAGTATATTCTGAAAAGTGACAGAAAATGATTTAGCAAGACATGTCACGTTTAGGTAGCTGCCTACATCCTAGATGTCAAACAACACATCAATCAACCTCTTACTGTTAAGCTGTTTAATTTTCAGGAGATTTGGGAAGCGTGTTCCTTCCCAAAAGCATATTTTTTTATTTTATTTAACTAAATAATGCAGCTTCAGGGAAAGAGGTAGGAAGAGAACCAACATTATTTTTGAAAAGGCAAAAACATATCATTTAAACACATCCAAAGCCAAAACATTTCATTTCAAAAGGATCCAAACTTTCCACTGTTCGTGTCTCAAAATAGCAGATTAAGTTCTGGTTTCAAAATGGCATTTCTATGACAGGACTGATCTATGCATTGCTTTCTAGAAGGACAGAAAAACATGACTAACTCCAGCACTGAAACAGTGTGTTGTGAAGTTACCAAAGCTGATCATTTCCGTTGTGGGTGCAGATACACCCTGATCTGACCACGTTAGCATGTCTAGCTTCAGGATTGGGACAGGAGGTGCAGGGCTACTTGCTGCACTGACAAGGCAGAAGGGACGTGCTCTTTTAGTGCCTCCGGATACTTCATACATACAACAGGAACACAGACTCTGATACAGTATCCATTTACATACTGGAAGCATCTACTGCAGTTTTTGCTGTAGAGAGAAACTCACCTGTAACACATCACCTGGTAAAGATTTGAGCAGAGTCCAAGTATTGTTGTAGGGATAAATTCATTAAAGTAAAGATGCTTTGAAATGGTTGGATGAAACTGTCAGGTAAGAGGAAAAATCAGACTGTCTATCAGTGATGCCACAGTATTTTCCCCATATGCCAAATAACGTCAGAGAGATGCTGAAGTTCAACTTAGGCAAATTTCCCACCATTGCGCAGTTCACTTCTCATGCAAAGGTTAATATTTCCTGATACATTCTGTGAACTCAGCACTTCTCCTGAATTTCAGCTTGATGTACTGCCCTTTTCACCATGAACACATTTCTTCCTGCATGCTTTTCTTTTGCTAATCAGTTTTATCAACACAGCCTCAGGTGAAGCATGGCTTTCAAGATCTGTAGACTAGTAGATAGAAATCCTTGCTTACTGCAAATCATAACAGTCAACAGAAGCCTATTAATAAGCTACAGAAATCCAGCCATAGCCCAGAATCACAGCTGACGTAAACTGAAATAGCAATGTCAATTTACTCCCGAGGAGAGCCTGGCCTTGCAAGTTTATAAATCTCAATGCTCTTTAAAAAACAAAACACTAAATCATTTTGCCTGAGAGATGAGAATATCAATTATATTGCTCTATATCCTTCACCATAACCATTGATTTGTGCTTCCCTATTTCATCCGAGGATTTTCAAACACAGTGCAAAATTTATAGCTCCATTCTATAGAGAGGAAAACTGAGAATCTTGCGAGTTGCTAGCGGCCAGTCAGCTGTGAGAATCTAGCTTCCTGTGTTCATTCCAACGGAGTACAAATGCCACTCTCACCATCCTAAAAACTAATCCCTTACAGCCTAAGAGCTCAGTCACTGTTGAAGGAGCTCATTTTCACAATCAAACTGCTTGACAATGTCTCAGCAAGTCTGAAAAGAGATCCTGTATCTCCTAGTGAGTTTGGAAGATGCCAGAACCGTCTAATCTTCTGGATTCCCTGCAATGCATAGCTCCAAGAGAATAAAATACATTCTGGGCTGTCAGCGCACACTGCCAGCTCATGTTGAGCTTTTCATCAACCAGCACCCCCAAGTCCTCCTCAGGGCTCCTTCCCATCCATTCTCTGCCCAGACTGTAGTTGTGCTTGGGATTGTGCCAACCCACGTGCAGGACTTCACGCATGGCCCTGTTGAACTTCATGTGGTTTGCATGGGCCCACCTCTCTACCCTGTCAAGGTCTCTCTCGATAGCATCCCTTCCCTCCAGCGTGTCGACCACACCACACAGCTTGGTGTCATCAGCAAACTCGCTGAGGGTGCACTCACTCCCACTGCCCATGTTGACAAACATGTTAAACAGTGCTGGTCCCAGTACCGACCCCTGAGGGACACCACTCATCACTGATGTCCACTTGGACACGAGCCATTTCCTTATCCACTGAGTGGTCCATCCGTCAAATCCATGCCTCTCCAATTTAGAGACAAGGATGTCATGTGAGATAGTATCAAATGCTTTGCACAAGTCCAGGTAGATGACATCAGTCACCCTTCCCTTGTCCACCAATAGCGTAACCCTGTCATAGAAGGCCATATGTTGATTTGACCAACATTAATATGTGTACATTTCAAGCTTCTGTCTGCTGCTGCCAAGTATTCACCTGATTTTAGACATTATGAGACTACCGTATTTGTGTTCCCTCATCCTGAGCAGCAGTTGGCTACCTGCCAAGGACAGGACCTTTGTTATCCTGGCCAGAAGGGGGTGAAAGGGGACAAGACATAGAGCGGCTTTCCTTCTCAAAAGACCCTGGGGAAAGGATGGACTGGTTCTATAAAGGTTGCAGTACAGCATCCATGGCTGCATTTGATTAGAAGTTATGTCAATGCTTAGCTCTCAAATAGCATTTATCACTCTGAGACACAAAGTGATCAACATAATGAAACCTTGTTTAGAGTGTGGAAAAAAATGATTGGCTAAAGGTCATGCAGAGTCTCAGGGGAAGAGGAGGACTAAACCTAGGTCTCTGGTTGAAGATAGCACTAAAACCTATTCTGCTTCCTTCCTACTTAAGTTTTTCCTTTGAATCCTGCTTCTCTGCAGTTCAAAGGGCAGTCTTCTCTGTGCCACAATCCCCAATGTAATCACAGTGATGAATGCCTTTCTGGATCTTTTTCTCATCCAAGAGGTACATCTGCTCTGCAGACAGCCCCAAGCTGAAGACAGCAGTTGAATGACAGGGACAAACTCCCCGTCAAACTCCTAAATCTCCAAGCACATCAGGAGCAAGTTTAACTGGACAAGACTGGGATAAGTATAGTTCCTTCCATGCAGCACAAGAACTTGAAATAATCAAAACAATAAATTTATTCCATCATACCATCAACAAGAAGCTATATGGAAAGGCTCATGTTCATCACCTTCTCCAGCTCATAATTAAAGACAGAGAGTCCTCAACTGTTTCTTTACAGCAGTACATACTTTTTTCCAAGGAAGGATGGGCAACCAACACTTCCTCATCTACCAACCCTTCCTCTGCAAGGTGCTGTTAGAAGCCACATTTCCTTCTGTGATGGGGACACCCGAAGTGGCCCCTTGCTCCCCAGGTTCTCAGCACAGCCCAAGCACCACCTGACCACACTGAGGGACTAGAGTCACATTGCTTAAGCACAATATTAGATAAAAACAATAGTACAACAAGCAACGACCGTTCCCCTATACTATCTGCTGTAAGGCTGCAGGTCTTTGCTTGACAGTGAACTTTGGACACTCAGAACTAAAAGCACAAGCCTTTCCCCACTGAGATGAGCAATTAGTAGCTCTCAGCTCTCTTCTTGACTGCATGTTAGTCAGATGGGATCACATTCCCTAGAAACTGAAGTACTTCTACTTGACATCAAAAGGTATTCTCAGCTATTGCAAAAAGTGTTATTCTTGTGACCCTAGTGTATTGCCAGTTTACCTCAGCTGAGAAGTTGGTCTATTGCAGACATTATTTACAAAATATTGGTTCTTTGGTTTACAAGCACTGAGACAGTTCATGAGCAAATGAAAGTGAATCACTGCATTAGATAGTTTTGTTGTTTTCCCCACACACTGCCTTCTCTATGAAAGGTTTACAGCAACATTAATTTAGAATCTCTCTATTAAGATCACTCACTACCACAACTAGAGAGCAGAATATAGTGAGGTCATAGAATAATACATTGCACAACGAAAAAGTACAACCCATAAAGACAATTAAGAGCAAAAATTGCTTTGTTCTTTCAGGTCTCACAGAGGTATGTAGCAAGATACAGAAAAACAGTTTTGGTATGGAAACTACTAGGCCCTAGGTAGAAAGTGCAGCTAGTATTCCTGCTATAGGTTTAAGTTGGAATCAGAAACTATGAACAAAAAAAAAAGCAGAGACCAGTTTTTCCTTCTGATTTTCCTGACACCCTTTGACTTTGTTTGCCCTTGAGAAAGGCAATGAAACTGGTGAAGGGACTTGAAAACAAGTCTCATGAGGAGCAGCTGAGGGAACCGGGCTTATCTAGTCTGGAGAAGAGGAGGCTCAGGGGAGACCTGATCACTCTCTACAACTACCTCCCAAGTAACAAGCGACAGGACAAGAGGGAATTGCCTCAAGTTGCGTCAGGGGAGGTTTAGGTTGGATATTAGGAAAAACTTCTTCACAGAAAGAGTAGTGAGGTGTTGGAACAGACTGCCCAGAGAGGTGGTTGAATCACCGTCCCTGGAGACATTCAAAAAACGTGAAGATGTGGCGCTCCGGGACATGGTTTAGTAGGCATGGTGGTGTTAGGTTGACGGTTAGACTTGATGATCTTGGAGGTCCTTTCCAACCTTACGGATTCTATGATCCTTGCTGGTGTGTGGTGTGACAGGAGCTTCTTCGCAGATGCTACAAGTTCTTGTGATATAATGGCTCATCACTGCTTTTGCAACCCCATTCATTCCTGAGGTTTCAGCACAAACTTTGGGGGCAGGAATGTCTCCATGCAGGAGATCTCAGGAATTACTTCAGTGAGCTAGAAATGAGAGCCAGGTCATGGCTTAGGTACTGCTTACATCCCAGCTAACAACTGAAGGGAATGTACCAATAAACCTCTTTCAAAAGAAGGGGAATAACCTCTGTGAATATCAGGAATAACAGTTAGTCAAGGACATACCTACTGCAGCTCTGACTGCAGCCAGAGGCAACAACAGAACTGAGTGGGCAATAATCATAATTTCTCTTTTATACTCATTCCATGAAATTTACCAGCCAATGGCTTTTCAGCTCAAGCTACAGTGAGACATTATTAGAGATTAACTTTGACCAAAATGGAAAAAATGAAGGGCTTCTAAGGATGCAAGAAATTAATTATACAACTAACTACACCGTAAGAAGGCATCAGCAGTTTTCCTTTTAACTTCCTGCTGTCAGTTCCCCAGAACTTCAGTTAATTTTGAGCCAAAGCATTTCAAAGCTCAATTCTTCTGCAGAAAAGCCTGATGGAAACTAATTGATGTGAGAGAAATTCAAGCATGAAACAGAGAATGCCTTTCTCATTATCTATTATTCACACTTTGTGGTAAGAGAACCTCAAAATGGGTACTGGAAGCTTCTAGTTCATCTTTCTAGTATAGATTTGCCAAATTCTAACTCTCAAGCTACACTGTTTTTTCCCTCAAATGACCAGCAACCAAGAAAGAAGGGGGAAAAAAAAGGAAAAGACGTAGAAAGTCTCCAAGGTTTCTAATGGTAACAGACCAAAAGGAGTGGATCTGGAAGGTACAGAAATGGAAAATCTTTTATCCAGTAGTCCAGCTACAAAAATATATTTCTAGAAATGATCAGGTTGATGTAGCTGTTTCACGGCACCAGCAGGTCTGAACTTTTCCTTCTCCACTGCTCAGCAAGTGCCATTGAGTGGGAAGAACTGACATTGCAGAGCTCAGGGAGAAATACTGAGCAATAGCTCTGTGCCTTCTGCCAGGCTCTCCTGATCAGACTGCAGCCTGCCCATTTGCTTTCTTCCAAATGAGAAAGCTCTGTGTTGTTTTGTTTTTTCTCTTTAGACTACAGCATCAAAACAAGCCAGGAAAACAGATATAAATGTCCACACATGACAAGATTATACTGTAGAGCTGAGATGTGGGAAAGCGAGAGAGGAGAAGATGTACTGGTAACTCTTAATAGAAACCACAGCCGATAAACAGTAAGGAACAGGAAAATCTGTGCTTACTTCTCACATACTTGTTTGTGCTAACAAAGGTTTGGTAATGAATTACTGGTAAGTGGCCTCCTTTTGTGGGAAATTATTCAAACAAGCAGGTGCTGCTATAACAAACATTTATCTTCTTCAGGCTGTAAGGCACTCAAGGAGCTGCACTACAGGGACCATAAGGCACCAGCTACCTGTACGTACATCCCCAGGGGGTGTGGGGAGGTGGCAACATGCAAAGGCAAGAGATAGCAGTATAGCCCTTGAAATCTTGTTGGGCTTCATGAAACTTATCAAGCCCATTCCTAGATTGTTTGAAGAACACAGCAGGGGTGGGAGGGCAGTGTTGAAGCCCTAAGCTCCAGTTCAGGGATTCAAGGTCTTGGTACCACTGGCTTTGCCTGTGATTTCAGAGAAGCTGCGTCATGCCTGATTGAGCTAGTTTTACAATCACATCATTCCAGGGCTCTCACACCACCTCAGTTCCTCTGCTTTGCCCATGCTGGCAGCTAAATCCCATTTTTGCTTGCAGAAGGCTCAGGCACTAATACAACACTCATCATTTCAGTTCCTAGATGGATAAATACTCTCACTGCCACTCTAAGCTGTCACAAGGATTTGTATTTGCCTTCATCAGATCTATTCCAGTCACAGTATAATTAAATCCAATTTTGCTTTAAGTCTCAGTGAGCAAAGTAAAATTCAAGAGATTAATCAGAATATTTTTCAAAAAGAGTTCTAAAAATATTCTAAACAGACCAGAAAACCAGATGAATGGCATTCTCATTTATTACTAAACCAAGCTCTGGATACAGCAATCAATTGACTTGATAGATAACACAGATCTTCTGCCTCTCTTATTTCATTCTAGAAGCTCTCATTCAGAGCCAGATCAAGATGCAATTCTCTCTATTATTGTCTCACTCACTGGAGTTTATTTTTGGATGTGTGTTTTCAGCATTCTCTCGAGGGGTGTGCTGTTGCCATGATTTTGAATTAGGTTTTTACTTTCTCATTGTCACCATCCTGTAATAAATTCTTTCTGGAACACACATGTCCTAAGATACTGTTCAACTCTTTCGTTCCAAAAGCCTATGAGAATTTTGCATTGCTTTCAGGGCAGTCATGATGTAATTGCAGACATGCAAAAGAAATTTCCCATATGGATCTCAATGCTTTTTTACACAAGCCTGGACTAGTGTTCCGTGATATATAATCTGATGTTTACAAAGCAATAGTAGCTGTTTGAGTCCCTCAACTGTTTGCTCCTTGACACTTCAGCCCTGGTACAACTGATTATCTTTCTGCATCAAATAAAACAGGTTCATCTACACCATCTTTAAGAGTAACTTCACAAGCTTCTTGGCAAGCTAATGTTTTGACTTGTATGCTTGCATGCTTTTGTTGCAGTGGCGTAAGTCTACTGAATGGGCAAAACTTATGGCTGATTTACATCAGGAGCACAAGAACAATAGCAGACACTCGTCATTTCCAGCTGGGCCAATTGAGCTGTATGGAAGGGATGTAAATATTCCCACTGGAACAACCACAGAGATCTGATCCAGGAAAATTTCAGCACATAGATCACTGTCACTTTAGCTGCTACCAAGAACATTTATTACAAATATATAATGCAATAAAACACTTGCTTTTCATGGTGTAAATGACCTTGCAAAGGCACGAGGGGATGATGGAAGAGGGCAGTCAGACTCTGTGCCTCATCCATTAATTCCTTCCCAGATTCAAATACATTAACTCCAGAGAAACAGCAGATACTGTTTAGTGACCGTAAGGCAGCAGTTCTGCAGAGCCTGGACTGCCAGAGCTGGTGCCACCTCAGCATCCTCTCCACACCTGCTTATGCACTCCTGTTCCACAAGAGAGGCCTTGGGTCTGAGACAAGCCCCAGCAGTCATCAGCTCACAATCAGAGAGAAATTCAAAGCTCCTATAATATACCTGACTGTTCATGAGGCTGCAACACAACCCCAGGAGAGGCAGCTCTTTCAGCAATTAAGAAATAAGCAAACCAGCATAAGCTCCAGAGGAACCTAGTCTGCAATAGATTGCCTGAATACACTATGAGCAAGGGGAATGCAAGATGAGCAATGGGTCTGAAAGATGGAAGTTGCATGGGGAAAGAGGGAGGTAGCACCAGAGGAAGAAAACAATATTGAAAACCTAACATCATGGTTCAATGCCAAAACTATTAGGAAAGCAAAGGAAATATGCTAGAAAGCAGCATAATCCATATCAGTCACTGCTTGCTGTTCCACTGGGGAAGACTGGAGGTGCCAAGGTTGAAAAGTCTGCCATTCATTATTTTTGATTTAGTGCTGCACAGACAAGAAGAGCTTGCATGATGCATTGGGTGTATATTCTATTGATCTCTCAGACTTAGTTTTCTAAACTTATCATCCATCACCCCCACCAGTCCCACTCAAATTCCCCTTGAGAGGAAGCTAAAGAGAAGCAACTGTCCTGTCTCTCAGGGCCAAGGTCCAAATGGTTTATGAGAGCCAAGAACATGTGGGACCTCAGGTTGATCTACTACCTTTATAATGGATTGCCAGCATTTGCAGATATTACTTTCTCCCTACTAGGGTAGCTTTTCTGAAGGGTAAAAGAAGCCTTGAGGAAGCTGTGCTCCCAATCTCACTTAGGGGGGACAAACTTGTCATGAAAAAGAGAAAATTCATTCTCCACCTCATACACCACTCACTAACACTTCCTTCCACGGAAACTGACTCTGAAATAACTAGCTCCTTCCAGAGTACAGATCTGAGGTCTCTTTCTAGCTCGGCCACAGCCTCAACATAAGGTTTATAAGAACACACCACTTTGCAAACTTTATCACCCTCTATTTCTCTGTTCAGCCCATATCCAGTCATATAATCCCAGGCAGCACTACTGGCTGGGAGCAGGGTGGCTGGAAAGCTGTGCAGCGGAAACAGATCTGGGGGTGTTAGTCGATGCTCACCTGGACATGAGCCAGCAGTGTGCCCAGGTGGCCAAGGCAAATGGCATCCTGGCGTGTATCAGGGATGGTGGGGTCAGCAGGAGCAGGGAAGTGATAATCCCCCTGGACTCAGCGCTGGTGAGGCCGCACCTCNCTGGAGAAGAGGAGGCTGAGGGGAGACCTTATTTCTCTCTGCAGCTCCCTGAAAGGAACTTGTGGTGAGCTGGGGGTCAGCCTCTTCTCACAGATAACTAGTGACAGGACAAGGGGGAACGGCTGCAAGTTGTGCCAGGGGAGGGTCAGGTTGGAGATGAGGAGAAATTTCTTCTGGATAAGGGTGGTCAGGCATTGGAACGGGTTGCCCAGGGAGGTGGTGGAGTCACCATCCCTGCAGGTGTTTAAGGACAGGTTGTATGTGCTACTTAGGGACATGGTTTAGTGGGTAATAGCTGGTAGAGGGACGTTGGACTACATGATCCTGGAGGTCTTTTCCAAACTTTATGAGTCTATGATTTACCAAGGAGTAGACATGTCCAAGTGGAGTTACACAAGGAATGAGAAGGCAGCGTGTGAAACAAATAGAAATACCCATATACAGCTTACTTATCTGCTTTCTCCTGTGTTATCCTTGCCAGCAAGTATGATTTATGGCCTGTGTTGTCCTGGCTGGGGAGGGCGCTAGGGGGGCAGAGGAAGACTCATGGTACCAACAGCAATATAATTTAAAGTTATGGTTAAGCTAGTGCAAATTTGGAGCTACAGAATCGTATTTTTGTTATCTTAAAGTAATTTCTTAACTCTCAGAAGCTGGGAGGACATATTAATGTCCATCTTTTGGAAGCTTTTTACACTTTCACCGGAACAATTTAAAACTAGCCTTTGCTAGAGAAAATATGGCAGCTTCCACAGCTCGACTTTCATTACTGGTTTTTCATTAGTCTGTGAAAAGAGGAAAGCTCATGGAGTGGCATGAATATCTTCTACATATCCAATAGTTATTCATCTGTTGCCCCACCCCAAGTAAGAGCAACCCCTGAAGTCAGTACCAGCCAAAAATCATGAAAAGCAGTGGCAGTTTTGCCCCAGACAAGAAAACATCGAATTGTTTCAGGATTGATCTCCCACATGTCCGGCTATCATTTCTTTCGCCATGCTCTGCAAAATGTCTCACAAAAGCATTGATGGATCTGACAGTCTTGAATTCATCATCTTAATTCTTACAGAAACTCTGGAAGGATCTTTATAAAAATTCTCATAGAGCTTCTCCTCCACCCCTTTCTTGTAAAAGATGCAGATGTTAAGAACACAAAGCATTAGTCATTTCCTTCCTTTCTGACATTTCAGGTATAAAAAAGGAAGCCAGGTATGAAGAGAACATGTAGGTTAAGAGCAATCTGTCTGTATTTAATAAGAGACAGGAAAAGAAGTGAAATTGTACATTATTAGATGATCTTCAGTTGCCCTCTCAATGCAAAGAGCAGCAGCATTAGGAGTCAGTGGGAGTTTAAAAACCCATAAATGGCTCCAAGAGAGAAGTGTGCACTGAGGGAGGGAGAAGCGTCACTGCCTAACAGGAAATCTCAAAGTTTAAAAGAAAGCTGAAGTAGGTTTTTCAGGAAAAGGTCTTTAGACAGCTACCTAAATGGGGTCTGTGTTCTGGTTTCTCTGTACATGGGTTAATAAACCCTCCCATGTCAGCACAGCACACACATGGCAAAAGTGCCGTAAACATGTTTTGGAGTCAAGAGAAGTACCAAGCAAAGGGAAGAGAAAGCAGATGCTAACTGTCCCTTGTGTTGCATTGGTCCAGGAACACACCATGGGTTCAGGACAAAAGTGCGTCCAGAACACAGCCAGAAATAACCTTGTCCAGAGGAACAGCCATGATAGAAGCTTTAGGAAAAAAAAAAAGAAAAAGAGAGATCTGTTTACCTATTACCGAACAGCTCTACTATTAAACAATTACTGAGAAGTAGCTCAGAGCAGCGGTGCTTGCTAGCTTGACTATTATAGTTGAATATTTCAGGGCTTGCTAATGGGACATAAATTCACATATAGGAAATTGGA
Source organism: Psophia crepitans (assembly GCA_013399095.1). Classification (NCBI taxonomy): domain Eukaryota; kingdom Metazoa; phylum Chordata; class Aves; order Gruiformes; family Psophiidae; genus Psophia; species Psophia crepitans. Next base: position 811,604 of record VWZZ01003874.1, read on the forward strand.
TGTAATTAGTGTCATTTTAGCGATAGTTCAGAACAAAGCTGACCTTTGCTTTCACATACAGGCGTTCAACAGTGATATTACATTTAATATTATTTTGTTATAGGCAAAAGCTTTTGTGTTTGCAAGTACCAGAACAACTAACCTAAGCAAAGAAAAACATAGTGTGAACTAGAGTTTAGGCAATGGTCTAGAATTCAAAATTCCTAAATTCTAGTCTGATCTTTGTCATCAACTCAATGTGACAGTAAATTTGCCTTGCTATGACTCACTTTAAAGCTTCGCTGACTCAACAATCCCTTATAGTTCCCAAATATACCCTTCTTTCCATTTGATGCTTCCCTTATTTGGTGTCGACACCTTTACAGCACTTACAGGCAATTATCAGCTTCCACTGAGAATCCACCTTGTCAAGTGAGCAGCCAGGTGGGAAAGCCAATCATTCCAATGGGGAAGTTCCTTTATTAGGATAGATATTAGAGGTGTTTTCCAAGCCTGCTTTCTACAGCTGATGCACAAAGCAGTCCTTAGATAGTATTCTAAAAGCTTGCACTAGTCTTAAACAGCACTACCGTTTCAGGGTTGTCTTAACCAACAGAGACATAAATAAATACTCTTGTCTGCAGCAAGTCAAAGCTGGATGGACATGGAAACCAAATCATTGTACATTCAAGCTTATATCTTCTCTTTTCCTCTGCTGTTCTATGCACCCAGCAGTGCTACCCAGTCATCTGTCTAACCTCGGGGTTTGCATCTACTTGTCAAAACTCTTAGAAGTCTAGCATCACAGGCTTAATACACAAAGTGCTTATTTTTAACACAGACTGATGGCTTTTCTCCTAGATAATGATGATTGATTCTGTTTTCCATCCTTTGTCAAAGCTCAGCACGTGCCTAGAATTTTAACTAGTCCTTCTTCTTATACTTCCATGCATCCATCTGTTCCTCTGGATCTCTCTCATTCTCCTGCTTTAAATAATGAACTTTGCTACAGTCAGAACAATCTATTAATAAATAACAATCTCAGAGATTACACAAGCCAATTAATAGTAAGGCAGCATCAGGAGCTGAAGAGATAGATGCTGCTGAATAGACATGTGGGAGGCCAGTGAAACTGCCAGTCCCTGTATACACAGGATTAGCAGAAATGTCTACAATAGCTGTGGGGCAAACTTGTGCAAATAGTGCCATAAACAAACTCATAGCAATTAAGCATAGACACACTTCTGTGCAAATTATGCCTGAGCAACACGAAGGAGGGAGTAGAAGTGCATTAATTCTAACATGCTCTAACACATTAAGTGAAGGTGGTGTTTGCAGCCACAGTTCAGGCACATCAAAGAGAAAATTCAGGTCATTGAGCACCAGGAATACAATAGCATTTATGAGTTTTTCTACTTTAACTTGTTGTTAGAATGTAACACAACTGACCTGGTAAAAGAGATTGAGGATCTCAATCTGCTCTGTCCTTTTCCCTATCAATCCCTGCATTTCTGCTCTCATTTGCACTGATACAGAACACCCCAGCTGGTAAGACACCATTCAAGATCCCAGTCAAGGCTTCTTTGCTTTGCCTCCCAGTCTGGTAAGCAAACAGAGTAGCACGAGATGAAGATGACACATGGGATACATGCCATCTCACTTCAGTTAGTTGACTCAAGGGACGTAACCGAGTAACCTATTGCCAATGAAGAGGGACGGAAGCCTCCACAGAGTGACTGAGCCCACCTGTGGTCTGGAAGCACTTACTCCTTTGGCAGTGCAGGGAGATGAAGCATCACAGCTCTGCCTGATCAAAGGATGGCTCTGTAGGGCTATGCCGTTCTCCATAACTTGTCAGAGATGAACTGTACTGATCCCTCCGCCGGTTGAGCATTTAGGAATGGTCTAAAGCTTTGACTCTGCTATATTTTTGCTTCACTTAACATTAGGCACATGCTCAAATATCTAGCTGAATGGTTTGACAGTATCTTAGTTTACTGTGTTTGCCAAATCAGTTTGCTCCTTTTATTTTTGGTCTTCATTCTTCTGTCCTCTCTTCCTTCCCCTTTCATTTCTCAGTCTAACTCCTGTGAGTTTTTTCCTCATTTCTCCTCCTCTCTGCCCTTCATAATGACTTAATCTGGCAGGCAGTGTGACAAGCGAATGAATCGAACACACAGTTTTCCTGCACTCCAGATTCATTTGAAGATTTCTCCCAGATGCAGCTCTAAAGCCACAGATTCAATTTCCCTTTGACATAATAACAGAATTAGTCTCATATTGTCATACATAAATTACTTGCAAGCCCAGTGTCAGAAGAGAAAGAAAGAGGAAAAAAGAGAAGAATAGGATTCAAAAGAAGGTGTGACTGTGACAAGCAACAACAGAATAACAATAGGCAACCAGAGGGTGACATCTATCTTATCTGGCAAACAAGGAGAAAGCCATCTCTATATCAATCATAGGAATTATTTACCTCTTCTCTCAGCCCTTGAGCCATTAAACATTATACTGAGGATTCCTGTGTCTTGCAAAGGACACACAAAGTCTAAATAACTCTGACTGAAAAATATTGTATCTGATTTTTAGTTTAGTGGGGTGTTTCATCTTCCTCACAAGACACCATTTACAGGTATAACCCTACTGCCATTAGCTGGAGAAAGTGACTGCTCCTGCAAAACTCTGTAGAGGTAAGAGCTGGACAATGCTCTTATCCCCCTGATCTGGTTTGAAGACCTCAGCTGCTCCCAGACAGCAGCTCTCCCAGGTTTCTTTTTCTGACTGGCTGTTCTGGGAGGCAGGACACTGCAGGCAAATAATTGTTCCTCAGTGCAAGCTCTGAGCCTGCTGCTCTCAAACCGTTACAGACTGCCTGTGGGTTTCACAGCACTGAAAAGGATGGCTCAGCCTGTGTCGTATTGGTTCTGTTCCCACCTGACCACCACCTAGCAGCTTGAGAAAGAAAAAGATGTGCAGAGCCAAATGAGCTAACACTGGAAATGCCCCCAATTCTGTCTGGCCAGGCAGTGTCAAATGGGCGTGCAATATTTGTCTCTTCCTGCTTCACTCAATGCTGCCTTTAAAGGACTTTCCTCTTTCCAAAAGCCCAGTTTTGGTTTTGTGGAGTTTGTGGTTTGGTGGTTTTTTTGTATGTGTTTTGTGGGGTTTTTTGGGGGGCAAGAGTTGGAGGGTGATTTTTTGTTGTTGTTTAATTCAAGGTACAACAAACCAATTCCTCCCACTTTCTGAAAAAGCTATCAGCTTGGTTTCATTACCATTTCTTGTACTCCAGAGCAGAAGAAGTTTAACCTTTTCCATATTACAGTACAGTTTCCCCATCACTGTAATATTAAGGAGCCTTTCTACCACTTTTCCCTTCCCTACAAAGAAAAACAATTACGTTTGGTCAAGTACATGCAAATAAACTGAAGCCTTCATATTAGAAAGCTCTGCCTAGACAATCTGCAATGAATGAAATGCAAAATGTTCTCCCTGTCCATATGAAGGGAGGCAGCACACACAGGACACACACCACACCGCCACCCAGCACTGTGGTTGAGCAAAAGCCTGCCAAGCCCACAGAGCTGGCAAGCTATCACAATCTCACTGACAGAGTGGAGAAGTTACCTCATTGTAATAGCCATTGCTCTGCTTTACTTGCCCAGCCTGTGAGATTCAACAGCTCTTTGGCTGCTGAATAAGTGCTGAAGAGACATAGTCCCGCTGTTCCTTCCATTACTTGCATTTTGTCCAGGGAGCAGGGCGAGGGAGGTCATTGACTGAAAGAGAACCCATCTAGTCTAGTATTCTGCCTTAGGCTCAAGTTCCAGACAACCACATAAGAAATGTTCTTCTTTTATCTGCTTTAAACTGATCTGTTCTCAATGGGTGCCCCACTCATTCTATCTAGTACTGTGGGAACTGATGGACAACAGCTCACCTTACCTACTATGCTCGTGATTTTGTAACCCCATATTGTAACTTCCCTCATCTTTCTCCTTGTCTCCACATCACAAGGAAAACAGCACATTTAGAAAGGGTGTAAGGAATTGCAGCTGGAATGATAACTCATACGTGACTGAAATGGCAGTTATTGGTGTACAGGTAGAGAAAGTTAACAGAAAGGAGATTGAGTCCTTTTGCTTTAGTTCAGTACTGGAATAAACCACCCAGTGGTGAAAAACATTTGGAAAATGACCCTCTATATGCTTTTTTTCCCAGTCATGATGGCAACTACATTCCGGTGTAGTTCCACCCTGTAGATTTTAAGAGGCTGGCAGAAAGATACAACCATTAAGACCATACAATCTGTGGAGAGCAGGGCTAGATGGTTCAAATGCAGGCTGATTTATAGACTTTGGCTTTGAGGCTACCAGTTTGAATGCAATCCAGTAGTTCTATAGTGCAATGAATGCTTTATAGCATTTGCTACATGATTTTCTTGGGTTGGGCTAGTCTCTCTTGGGCAAGCACACTCGTCTGGAAAGCCTACCTCCACCACAGATGACATTAGGGGATATGCCAAAAACTGACAGGTGTGGTGTGGGGGAAGATCACCCTCATCTTCTCCATAAGGCTTCTCCTAATTGCAGAACTAGTTTTATGACTGAGACAGAACACACCAATAGCATGCCTAGCTCGTGAGTAGTCAGGAGATGACAATCTCTCAAGCTAGCAATAAAATTGACAGCATTCACACAAAAATGAAAGTAGCAAACCAACAAAAACTTCTCTGTCTACCCATCCTGTCATGTAATTCTGCTATCTGCCTCCTGCACAAAGAGCAAATGGCTAGGTCTATAGTTCTAAGACATCAGTGAAGAGACAGGCCCTATGAGAGCTTCCCAGCCCTACCTGGAATGCCACAGCCCTTCAGGAGAGTGTCTTCACCAAAATGGACAGGAGAATTGATATCGAAAGGTTCATTCATTTATCAGCTCCACATTCCTCATAGCAGAGGACAAGGCCCAGCAGTGCTCTAGGTGGGAGAGTAAAATCTGCCATTGACACAGCTCCTTGTCACACAGAAAAATACAGAGCATAAGATATGAGCAGTTACAATCTCCATTTTGTAACACAAAGGAGGCAGGCATGCAGACACCAGCTGCTGCCTGGAAGGTCTGGGTGGCTGGTGACTCTGTCAGAGGACATACTGTCAGCAGAAAGTGAATTAAATTTGTCACTCAGCCCACCTGTCAGGAAGATATTACTTAGGATGGAGCAGACCAGCTTCTGCATCACATCAGCCTGCTTGGCACTGGTGGCACAGGAGGACATCCAAAGCACACACAGTGCCACAGCCCTTTCTATTCATTTGCCCTGTCTTTTGAAAGGCTGTCTCTATTTTGTAGTGACAAAGGAGGAAGCAGCAAGTTGTCATTTCTAATAGGCATTATCTGAATTTCCAGGTACATGTATAACATTATTGAAATACAGTGGGGAAAGAGGAAAGAAATGGAGAGATGATCACTTAATTGCCACCCAAACACAGGCATTCAGGATCAGAAGCAACTGTTTTAAAAGACAGTCAAATCATCTGAAAAAAAAACTAGAGTTTGATACAATTCTATTGCCTTCCTTCATAGAAGTCCATATATTTCGAGAATAAATGAGTATCTCACAGTTTATTACAGTTCTGGTCTTTTCCAAGTATTCTTGGGTTTTTTGTTTTGTGGGTTGTTTTTTTGTTGCCTTTTTTTTTCATCTCTGTCTTTTTGAAGTCAGAAACCAGGAGCTACACCTATCTGTGACTTAACTGAGGGAATCATGAATACTTAATCCTTTTCCTCTCCCTATCACTAATGTGCACAATGATGTTGCAGAGTTACAACACATTTAAGACATAGGCATCAGCCAGATTCTGAAGTTGACATGAACCTCAACACTTGGAGAAAATCAGGTAAAGATGATCTGGGGAGGCTCCCCTTGATAAAAGTATATGCAAAAAAAAAATAATCAGGTAATTAGTTAAAAGTCCAGGCTAGTTTAGAGGCAGTATACTAAATAAGGGAGTGAGCAGAAGATGAGCAACAGAGTAAACATGGTAGGTTAAAATAACTCCCTCCTAGAGAACTGCTAATCAGACAACTCTTAAATACTGCACACAACACTTAAGGCATGGGCAGAGTTTTCAGAGTTGATACAACAAGCGGTTGCAACTAAACACAATGCTGACCACAAAGCACTCAATGTTTGAGACTGAACACTATTTCACCCATTTTTTTTCCTGCCTGCCTCACTGCTCTGCTCTATGATAATACATCAGCAACGTATGTCAGATAGTGCATGTCACTGCTGATTGACATTCAAATGTCACAGTACCTTGTGAAGGTGTACTCAATAGTAGCAGTCTGAATTCTCCTTAACAACAGTCATCTAACACTCCAGATCACATCTCATTCCTCATCTAGCAAACCGCTCCTAGTAATAAAACAAGCTGACCTAAATAGAGAGAGCTTTGAATTTTCAAGGAATCTTGATAGCCTTATGTCCTTGATTAGGTGGCTTACACCCTTGTCTATTGGTCTTTCAGCAAGCAGCAAATTAAAAGCTAGGAATTTAATATAGAAGGTGAAATGAAGATGTCAGCAAAAGGCATTTGAGTGAACAATTCATAGCAAAGCTGTGAATACCTGTAGGTTGTGCCAGGTTAAAAAAATGGTACTATGTATTATACTCCAGCTGTCAGTCTGTTTTGAAGCCTTCCAATTAACTTCCCTTTTTGGGGATGAGCAACTGACAGGATGCTCATAAACCCCCAAAATCCCAACACTTGAGCATCACTTCTCACAGGTGCTTCTATCTAAGGTGGGGAGGACAGTAAAAAAGGTTCTCTCCTGTTGACCCACCATCTTGTTAGCTGTGTAAATACCGGCTGCTGAATGATACCACACGTCCCTGTACCCCCAAAAAAGGGTACAGTTTACAAACACCTGGGGGGGAAAGTCCAGACCACAGTCATCCACAAAGCAGTAAGTATCAGCCTCGGGGATGCTGAACTTCAAATCAAAGCCAGGTTTTATTTGCCTGTTGACAGAGTGAATGGGTTTGTTGGTCTTTCTAACCCACCTCTGAGACAGTAAAGGTCTCTCTAATCTAGCAAAGGCATAACAAAAAGTAGTGGCTTAAAGCTGAAGCTAAAGAAATCCAACCTGAAAGTAGGACATGCTTTATTTTTTTTCAGCAGAAAAATGTAATAAACCATTGGAACAGCTGGCCTCAGGGATGGGGTGGATAGTATCCCTTAGTGTCTTCAGTCAAAGCTACCCTTCCCCGTCAAACACAAAAAAGCAACAAAACCAAACCCAAAACTCTTACTCAAGGAAGTTACAAGCTAGACAGAGACTGTCAATACATGTTTCCTGCCACACCTATACAGAAGGCTAGAGTCCTTGACCATAATGTCCTCTTTGCTTTTAAAAATATGCAGAAAATTTAACTGATCTTTGGATCCCCCACAGTTTTGGCTTAAGACCAGCTTGGAGAAAATCAAGGTTGACAAATCTGAGTTAGTCCCATGATACGCACAGCCTGGGGAAGTCTGAGTGGTTATTAAGACTCATGATGTTCCTGGTTAAAATAATGACATATGCTTGGGCTTATTTCAAGTCTCACTTTTGCCTCCCAATTCAACACAACTGGAGTGCATGGGGGCTGTCCATCTGGACATGGTGCCTGCAGCATTTTGATAATTTATTCCCTTGGCACAAAGGAGATACAACTTCAGGTCTCCTCCTAGCCTCATCCAGTAAAAAGCTTTTACACCTCAAGCCTGTCTCAACACACTGAAGCTGATGGGGGCATCTCCCTGATCAATCATGGTCCCCAGTGTTTGCTGCTGGACCAGGTACAGCTAGCTGACAAGGTGCTTTGGTACTGGCCTTGAGCCACATGGGCTCACAGCTGCTTTGATGCCCTGACAGAGGCAAAATCCAGTCCCCAGCACCTTCCTTTTTAAAAGGAAACTGAGGGATTTAGTTGTATACTCTACAATGAAAAATTAAACAAGTCTTCCAAAAATAGTAATGAGGTAAATTGGTAAAGAAGTAATTTCAATGTAAGCACACTTTTTTTTCCCCTCCCAGAACAGCCCTGGTACTAGGCAGTCCTCCTTTTGCCCAGCATCCCTGGGCAAACCCTTTTTCAGTTTTGTCTGGTTTGCAGCCACTGGAACTAACAAGACCATGCAGGGATGATTGCACAGATTCTGTATCCACTCAGTATAGGTCAAGTGGGCTTAAAGAACAGCAAGATTGATTTAGGCTGGACATTAGGAAACTTTATATAATAGGAGAGAAAAGCACCGGAAAAAACTGTCAAGAACAGGAGTGAAATCCATCAGGGAACTCTTTTCTATACAGTTTAGGCAATCAAGAACAGTTCAACTAGCATCACTCAGTGTGGATATCCTTGCAAATCTAAACACCTGGGAAGCTGCTGGAAATTTAGAAGATGCTCTGAACAGAGGAGGTTAGGCTGACTTTCAAATAACCCTTTCCTGAGTATCTGGCACTGCATGAACACCCCCCTCACCAGCTTCATTCCAGGATATACCAAAGCCGCTCAACAGAATTGAAGGAACTTTACACAGCAGAGGCTGGGAGATCACTCTCCCTCCTCCTTCTCCTTCCATGAATAATGTCAGCCACTGACCTTTTCAAACACAGTGCTTGCTGTAAAATATTACGTTACAGTTATCACCAGTACCAGTAGAGGAAGGGGCTGGGGAGAAGTCTCAAACCTACTAGCATGCCAGATAAAGGACTCTATGGTTGTAACAACCTACAAGGAAATTTTATGACTAAATCTCTGGCATTTAAAATTAATATAGTTAAGAGAGATATTGTTTTATAGCATAATGGTTTTTTAACAAGATGAAGACCATGAACCCCAGCCTGAGAGGAGAAAAAGAAAAAGGCTTATGGAGGGTCTTCATGCATTTGTGCCTCTTGAAAGAGATAGTTAGTGACAGAGGAGCTTTAAAGGACCAGTTGCACACCATATTGAGACTGAATTTTGATTTGTGCCACTTGTGTATTAACCCTCCGACTGTGCACAGAGGTGCCCAAAGAGTAGAGAAACAGGACAGATTTAGCCCAAAGATGTTATCAATGTGATAACAGGCTGGTGATAGACTACTCGAGGGCCAATAAGCTGTAGTTTCATTTGTGCTTTCAGATCTTCTCTCCTGACCTTGTTTCCTTGACTGATCAAAAGGTATCTTGGTGCAAAGTGGTATTTGCTTGTCTGAACAGTTTCTGCCTAGGGCTCCAAAAAGCATCCCTGGAGCTAGGGCACAGAGATGAGGAGCCTGCATTAATTTTAATTCACTGAACTTTATTGCTGCATTTAACCAGATGACTTTTTTTCTTCATAAAATAAACCAATGAATCAAGAAGTGAGGGACTAATTTTGCCACTGGCTGGCTGGCTGCTAAAACATTCTTTGCAAAGCCACCAGATTAAGTTCTGCTAATTCAGGCATAGTCTATTCACAACAGCGTCCCTAAAATATTGCCACAGACTGTGTTGCTTCTTCCAGAGGTGCCAATATTTTGAATTGCTGGTCAGAGAAACAGTCTGCATTTTCAAGAAGACTCATTCAGAGGGCTGGATTCTCTCCTTGCTTACACGGGTTTAAGTTTGGATTAGTTTTGCTACAACCAGGATCCTTTCAAATCAGGGTGTAATTACATCCTTTGTTATGTAGAGACACTTAGACACCAGAGTATCTGCAACATTTATTTGGTAGCAGCAGTGCTGCAGACTAGCTAAAACACTGTCCAGCAGGGCAGGAAGATCTGTCTCTGGCAAACTTCTGAGCTCCTAAACCCTGGAATCCTAGTTCCTACATGCATTGCATGCTTTTAGCTGCTACAGTGCAATTTGTTGCACTGACCATTTAACCGGGCAGTTTGCCCCACGCTGTAGCAATAACTACATTATTTGCAACATAACAAGTCTTCACTTCATCTACAGTCTAGCCCAGCAAAGGACATGAATCATCAGCTAAATCATTAATAAAAATATTGAATAGCTGTGCACCGAAATAATCCATCCCTGGGGAACCTGCTTGAAATAACCTTCCTCACTGATACTGTTCCTTGAACAACTGCATTTTGAGCTCTGTTATTGAGACACACTCTCATCCATCTAGCATGTGCTCTATTAATTCCAACTTACGAAAGTTTTTCTTAATGAAAATGTCAGATGATACCAAGTCAAATACCTTAGGGGAAACTAAGGATGTGCTACCAACACCATTGTGTGTATCAGCCAGATCCGTACACCTGTCAAAAAAGACAGCCAGTTTGTTTGACGAGACCCACCTTGGCGGATGCTGTGCTGACTCACATTAATTTTATTTTTATCCTTTGATTTGTTCTTGCTGAAATACCAGATCAGCCATTCCTCTATGTAACACAGGTGTGACCTCAGACTGCTGCTTCTCTCACCATCTGGCTTACCTCTTTTTACCCTTATTTGAACCTTGCAAATCTCAGAAGAATTCAGCAGAATGTTTCAGAGCAGGGACTGTGAAGGGTTTTCATCTCCAGCAAGGCTAGAAGCTGTATAACCACATAGCTATGTGCCATGCTCAAACACACACACCTCATCTTCCAAAAGGCCTCAACAGCTAATGTAGCTATACGGCTTCTAGACACCAGAGCTGGCTTACATCCAGCCAGATCAGAACAAGGGCAGAATGAGCTCATGTCTGTCTGAATCCATCTCTTGTGAGATGTTCCCGTAAAGGGGAAAGAATTTAAATTAACACCTTGGTTCCTACCTAGGTTTCAGTGCCTCCATTTTGCACATCTCTGGGAGCAAAGTAGAGCCATGTGTACAATACAGCTAGGTATCAGGTGTGCCTTCAGATGGACAGGAAAGGCTTCCTTTTTAGATCATTTAGGTAAATGACACACAAAACCACATGCAAAAACATCAGCATTGAGACAGTATAAAGCTAGTGACAAATTATCTTTCAAGTATGAGAACCAAACTATTTTGATTAGTTTTGTCCCTGCATTGCGTACCCAGAACATTTGTGGAAACAGCCAAATCTACCCTCACCCTAGCTGTGTAATGGGGGAGGAGGAAGACTCCTTTATTCCAGACTTTCAAATTCTCTTATGTTGTTGATACTCCTTCCTCCTCTAAACCTCACAGAAAAGCTGCCACCCAGACAAAAGCTTGAGAATCTGGAAAGAAGTGTTAGTTCCAAGCTATGCATTGTCAGGGGATGCTTCCCTTTTGCAGGTAAACATGTGGTTAAATTTCAGCATGATCCTTCGGAAGAAAGTGGGACTATTTACCTCTCCGAAGTTAAATATGCAGCTGCTAGCACTTCAGGATCTCAGATGTCAATGGTTCGTCATTTTCTTCATCCTGCCCTCTCAGAGCAATGTGTCCTGCAGCCTAAATACTGCTGAGGCACTGAGGCATGCAAGGCTGGCAGTGCTGCACCAGTCCAGAACAGCGAAGCAATGTACCACTTTGCTTTACAGGCAGCAGGCACTCCAAAAGTCTTTGCAAGGATAGGGAATAAATAAGCTCTGAGTGACACTGTTTTTAACAACAAAATCATTCTATGGACAGAGTGTGTAATGAGTTCCAGTCAGAGCAAGTTATGGAGGAATAATTTCCTAGTACCTGGAGCTAACAACCGCTTCATGGATGCTTTTTATTCCTAGGTTGTAAATTGATTTTATACATCATTTATCAATGGATGCCTGGCTATATAATAGGTATATTTTAATATTTATGCCTCTCCACCCTCAAGCTCAGCAAACAAATGAGAACAATAGGACATGGCTGGTGTTTCAAGGCACTAGGATATCTCTCCTTGCTGCTAGGTAAGGGTGATGAAGGTCTGCAAGTGATAGATAAACCCAGAGAAATTCGATTATGTGATGCATAAAGAATGACTCCTGTGTTACTGAAGAGGATTAAAGAAGTGCTGAGGGCCTAAGGTTTGTGCTGCGTTTCCATATATTGCCTTTACAGTCCACAGGCACCACCATCCACCGAAGGACACGCACCCCACCGTGTCCACGAGGCTACAGATCCACAGCACAGAGCCAGTGACCACGGCGTTTTTCCAGGACCACTTTGTCTTGAGGCACTGGGGTGATGTTCCTGCAGTTACATTGGAACAACGCCGCCAGATCATGCCGAACAAAAGGAGCTGAACACAGCCAGGGGAAAAGCGTATCTCCCCGTTGGGCAACGGGCATGGCTACTCATTTGTGGGCAAGGGGGAGCTATTCTGCAGGTGTGGGAAGACAGGAAGCAAACTCTCCTTGCAGCTCCTCAAAACACTGACCTGTCTGTCCTTTAGTGCTCACCTGTTTATAGCTTTCAGTTTCAGTGGTTTACCTGCTGGGAAGCAATTATTCTGAATGTTTCTCAAAACATTTCATGCTTCTGTTTATTTTAATCAAAACTATAAGTGAAACCTCTGACAAGTTTCTTCATTCCTGCTTGGGCTATCAGGTGTATTACAATATACTCAAACAGGACTCCTGCAGAAAGATCTTTTGCTAAACCCCTCTGCTCCAGGGATGAAACATTAATATTCAGCAGAGAAACCAGGAAAATACATTTACTCCCTACTCACAGCTAAAGCTGTTCTTCAGGCAGCTACTTAATCTGTGGATGCTGTGCTATTTTACTTCCAGAAGGAGATGAATACTCAGAACACGTTGGTTCTGCTTCAGAAAGCCAGACTTAATTCACGGTGGCGTAAGGCAGAACCACATTCACAAGCTGCTAACAAAACCTGTGCTCTGTCCTTTAGCATGATGATGTACTGCTCCAGAGCCATAAACCAAGGGAGTTACACTCCACAGCTTTCAACTGCAATAATTATCTCCTCATTATTGATGTCGATTAGATGAGATATATTCTCTATGTTAAATACCATATTTGTTTATAGATACAAGTACAATCAGGAAGTATCACAACCTCAGCCAGCAACAGCAAAGCTGGAGTAGCTTAAATACACACCTCTATTTTCCTTCCCACACGCTCATAAAGTATCTCAGTTCATAACAACACTTTGTCAACACCTTGCAGCCTCACTTTGCTGTGTACCTGGAAGTGCCTTTCCAGTTCCCCAGCGGCAGTTTGCCTTGGGAAAACGAAGCAGAGAAGTGAGGTGACTTGACCAAGAACTGTACAGCAGAGCAGACCTATTGAATCCTTCTTGCTTCTGCTTTAGCCAAGAACACAAGTGCCCTTTTTTGAGGACATGCAGGAGACCAGAAGCTATACCTTGCAGGTCAAAACACAGAGCTGAAAGTTGTAGCTACGTTGCTATAGCTTAATGCATTACTGTGCGTCAGTCATGCACGCTCTCGTCTTGCAGCAAATGCTACCACTGAGGCTTAACATTGCACCCATTCCTTAAAAGATTAGCCACCAATTTATCTGGCTTTACAACTGACTCCTATGAAAGTTGTTGGCTCAGTACAGGGTGGTGTGAAGGCTGGAGGACAGCAATGGTTAACCAGGATAGTAAACAACCTCGGTTTGACAACATACCATAACTTCATTGTCTATTGCCAATAAAGGAGAGAATTGGAGAAAATTCAATGGAGAGGACAAGGCATAATGTAGGTAATGCGATGTGCTCATCACAATCTCAGACTCCAAGTAATGAGTATCTGAAAAATGTTCTGGAGAATGGGAGCAATGCAAGCAGGAGGCAGAAATAAATCCACCAAACAGTTCTGTTTAGTAGTGGGAGGAAGTCATAAGGATCCTAAGGCTCTTCCTGGAGGACAGCCTGAAAGGGTGTCTCACTTTTCCTATTTTCCCCTCTTTGCTGGTGCTCTTCCTTTGCTATTTCTCAAAATTTTAGTGAAAATTTCCCAAATTCTATGAATCAGAAGGCCTTTGGATAGCAGTTTGGCTTTACTCAGTCTTTTACCTTTTGATCTTAATATCTTGTCTCCTGACAGATGCTAACTTAGGAATGGCTAAGTGGGTGGAACCTGTTTATTGCTTTTTACAATGAGAGAGATTCGAAGTTATTGGCTAATTAGACAACAGATAAATTCAACACCATTTGCCTGTAATCATTAGTGGTATTCAAATGGTAAGAGGCCAGACATGACAGATGGAGCTTATTCAAGATTATACAGCTTCAAAATTTCTTTTATTTCTGATGGTCCCCTCTGAAGATTTGAGAGACACAGTTAACTAGCTACTGAGAACTGGAAGTCTCCATGTCTGGTCACAAAAGTTGATGGTAGAAGTAGAGACACCCGTCCTGCAGCATAACGACAAGCTATAATTTCCAGGCCACAGGCTATACCACACAGTTCTGCTGCTGCCTCCCAAAGGAAACCAACCATCAGAGGTATGAGCTCTGAATCCCATTACTTTACACACAATTCCAGCAGCAGGATGTATTAAAAATAATCCAGTGAAAATGATCACAGCTAAAAGAAAAGGTACTTGGAGATCCTGTTTATTCCTTCTGTTTTACACTCTCAATGGAGATGCTGCTTTTTTAGGTTACAATGTTAACAGAAAGAACAGAAAAGCTACTGTAATTTAATTTATCAAGCCAGTAGTTAAATATACAATCACATCACTGCAAAGGGAATTACAAAGGAGAAGCACAGGAGGAAACAATGTAAAGTCAGACAGTCATAAACGTCTATATTCTTCCTTGTACATTCAACTTGCCAAGGAACATTTTGGAAGGAAAAAAGTGTTTTCAGTTTAAAAGAAACTTGCTTTGTCAGGCAGGAACAACTTCCTGTCCCCACTTATGTTCCCCACAGCGACTTCCAAGGTCAATCCACAGAGTTATTCAGCATGAGGGCCTCTGAAATTATTTGGCTTGACAAATCAATTTTGTCCTACCAAGCCACAGGCCAATGTCTTGGAGGAGCTGCAGCCCATGGCAGCATTGGGAGACTAACCAGAAAAGGAGTGTTGGAGTCACAGCTGTGCCCTGAGTGACACCGGCCTGACAAATGTCATGGCAATGTAGCTAGCATGCTGCGAAGCCAGAAAGGGGGGCTAAACTGCCACAGCCTTGTCCCTCCCAGGAGTCCAAAGAGTTTATTTAGAAAGACACATTTAACCATTCCATTTAAAGAAAAGCTTGATGTCAGAAGAGGAAGCTGGACTTGAAAACTGATCCTTTTCTTACCGTCCCCTTCAGCAACAAGGCTAACAGGTGAATCAAGGTCAAGTTTGTTTTCAAACACAAAGAGGGATTTGATGGGCTTGGTTTTGCACCTGCACAAGTACAGCTGCATGACAGGATGCCCTGTGACTGCTGTCTCACCAGGTCTGTCTGTGCACTTGACTCATACTTTCTCAGAAACAGTAAGAAGTAGAGAAACTAGAGGAAAACAGGAGGTCTAGTCTTAGTTCCCAGTTCCCTTGGCCCACGTGCTACTTCTGCAAGAAAAGTTAGCATTGCTTTTGTCTATGCCGCCCCTCAGTCAGAAGGTGTTTGGATACAGTGATGAAGAGCTGGTGTCCACAGGAGCCTGGGGCACTGGTGGAACATAAGTAACCACAGTGGTCGAAGCTAGAGCTTGTGTAAAGGAAAAAGCATCCAAAAGGCTCCAGTGCTGTTTCTCCCCACCCCCCAGCTGTCTTATTCAGAGCCAAAGTCTCAAAAACACATCTAGGTGACTAGTGTCAGGGCCAGATATTAAACAGTGCATGACTCAACAAGCAGTGGCAGCTGTCTCTTTCCTGCAGAGGTCCCCACCCCTCCTGCTTTGGCTTACTGCAGCACAAACAGAAAGGGACGGGAAGGTCCAAACTTCACAGCCCCTTCTCCATCCTCTCACTTCTTAATTATTCCCTCCCCATGACCAAGCAGCACATCTCGGTTTGGGACCAAATCCATTCCTCAACACCTCTGGCCAAACACGCAGCCTCATGTCATTGAAATATCTCTGCAACACGAGGCCTAACCTGGCACAAAAACACTGGTGGTTAAGATTCAATCTTCCAGACTCCACTGTCCCTTTTTAACCCCTCAATTCACACTAAACTCCTATTTATCTCAAACCACAGCTTTAGCCTGCAGGCTCGTGGTTCCTTGGCAGCACCAAAGTCTCTTCTCTTGTGAATGGACTCTTATTTGGCAGCCAGGTCATTGAGTCATTCAGTTAACATTGCAGTGACAAAAAATATCCTGGTATATAAGCATATAGCAGCACTGAAGACCCTGGAGAAAGGAGTAGTGTATTGGTCTGGCTGAGATGGAGTTAATTTTCTCCATAACAGCCCTCACAGTGCTGTGTACCGATAGTCAGCAAGGTGTTGATAAAACACCAGTGCTTTGGCTACTGGTGAGCAGTGCTGGCACAACACCAAGGCACACTTCTCCAACATTTCCCCCCCACATGAGCAGCCTAGGGGTAGGCAAGATCTTGGGAGGGGACACAGCCAGGGCAGCTGACTCAGACTGACCAAAGGGATATTCCATACCACATGACATCTGCTCAGCAGTAAAAGCTAAAAGAAAGGGGATGACATTTGTTTTCCAGAGCAACCACTCTGCATACTGATACTCTGCTTGCCGAGAAGTGGCTGGACATTGCCTGCTGATGGGAAGTAAAGAATAAATCCTTTTTTTTAAGATTACAGAATCTTAAACACATTTAAGGTGCTAACTGAAAAATCACTTCTTCCACCACAGGAACACAACCATTTCTGGGGTGGGACCTGGCAACTAGCTAGCAGCAAAGTGACACTGTGATTTAGAGCCATGTATGCTTTTGATGCTATGTTGCATGTTGGCCAGGAACCTTTAGTAAAGTGCTAAAACTCACAGCATACATGTCTGGTTGGGGAGAAAGACACTTGCTACTACTTGATGGCAGGACAAAACCTCTGTGTCTGTAAGCTACAGGAGGAATTCCTGATAGCCTCATTCAACAAGCCCTCAGGAAAAAGATTGTCTTTTACTTTGTATTCACTTATTATGGTTTTTCCAGGCCTTCAGTTACACCAAATGCTCACTTTTCACCCAACCCCTTTACCTCTATTTTTCTTGAACTGAACTGCTAGAAATTATTTTTCTCAGCTCAAACACATTTCCATTTAAGAAAAGAAAGTAACCTTTGCTGCAGAATTGCTTCACCCCTCTTAGCCATGAGAGCTCCTATTCTTCTGTTTCCACAGATAAAAATTTCCTAAGGGAAGTTGGAAGCTGTAGGCAGGGAAAGGGGGTTTGGTGCGCACTGCAGATTCTTCCTCCCCAAAATACATCCTGCTTTGTCATCCCATTCAGTGTTAATAAGCCTGAACACCACACAGACTGAGTGTTTATTGAAAAATCATTACTGAGAAATGGTTGATATTGGGAATGCATACAGGGACATGGAATCTTTTTAAATGCCATATATGAAGCAGTATTTGTTTTGCAGATGGGGAGCTGCAGCACAAGGAATTAAGCAACTCCTCTATGGTGGAGGACTATAGTCAAGAAAGTTGTGTCAAAGCTATGCCCACCTTCCCTCTCTGAACCTGCCTCCTTTCTACTCCCTAGTGCATGTTTCCAATAGCTTGGTTATCAAGACAGCACTTTTTGGAACTTGAAGTATTTATTTACATATTTAGTGTCCTCTATTGCAGTGAAATCTCAAAGGCACTTTTTCACTGTATCTTATTTTTGATGGAGAACAACATAACATGGACCAATTTTAATCATTCTCAAAAGACAACTCTTCTATTGGATGAAAGATTAGGATTGCCATGTATATCTTCCCTACAGCTGCCAGATTGTGGGAATGGAAGAAGATGGCAGCCTCTATTCCAAGATACTTCCATCTATGAAAATCTAAAGCTTTAGATCCTTGATAGTTTGTTAGATCCTTGGTTCTTTGTCTTCTCTTGAGAGACAGTGATAAAATGCATTCATTACCTCTACTTCAGTGGATGGAAAATGAAGGGAAAGTGGTTGTTTATTAGATGTCGAGAAATACCAAACCCTTTTAACTTGTACTCTAAAAAAAGGGAAAAAGGTAATTTTCCAGGAAGCTCCTGTCACTATTTGAACAGAGAGAGTAAAAAAGACTGCTTCTATTATCTGCTTTATTTATGATTACTTCATAAGAACACAGACAAGTACATTAGTTGCTCAGCCACTTCCCTGCTTCTGCCTTTGTGAAGACAAAGGAACAATCAAATATGTGCCTGTTTGCTAAAAGCTGAACTCAATAGCCAACCAACAGTGGTTTTCATGTGTCTGACTTGAGAAAATGGAGGTGCAGTGCAGAGAGGTAATGGGAGATTTACATAATCCTAGACCTTAGGGCAGCAGGATTTAGGAAAAGAGGCCAACTAAGGAGGGAAAAGGGAAAGCAAGAACTGAGTTTTACAGTTTTCCTACCTTTCTGGTCTATTGTTCATTTTAAAACTGTCACAAGAGAACATCTTTCCATCTTGCCAAGACGGGAAGCAGATATGGGTCTGCAGCACTGTCACCCACAGAAAAGGAGAGCTAAAGCATTGGCCAATACTCCTATGCCTTAGTTTAGGCTTGAATTCTCTAGAGCCAAGTGGATTGAGAAGCAGCATGGTTATTTGGGAACAACTCTTCTCCCTATATGATTGACAGCCTTGTTTCTCAACACAGCAGGGGATCAAGGGTTAAGGCCAAGTACCAGAAACAGCAGGGGGGGTGGTGGGGGAAGGAGAAAAAAGAGCACCATGGATTTTGGTCCAGAGTATTAAAATAGGCTTGCTTCAGGATACCTCAAGCATTAGGTTAAGAGGTCAGTTCCCAGACTGGAACAAAGACAGCTAAAAATTGCAGCTCTTCCTACAGGAGATCAGCTGTGGGGCTGAAAAATTTGGACCGGTTTTGGGGATCCAAGGGAGCCGGTTTGGATTTAATGTCCCAGACATTATTTTCTCTAATTGAAAACAGTACTTAGCTTCAACATGAGCAAGTGCTGGAAGACAAGATTCAGAAGAAGGGAACAGCAACAGTCTGTCTCTATCACAGTCCTCCTTCAGTACCCTTTTCTTTTTTTCATATTTAAAAGCAAAGCAAAGACAACTTAGATACTCTGCAGGCTGTCTAGCCAGTGCCAGAAGAGCCTCCTTAGCTGATACTGCAGATATATTTCTCCAGCCAAGTGCGTAACATTGCATAGGAAGAGCAAAGGATGGGAGGAGCATAGAAGGACAAGGTAATATTCCTTCCTGACCTCCTCGAGAAGTCTGAGCCATGGCATTTGGCATGAAGAGTACATCCACTTAAATAAAGCCAGAGGGATTTTTCTTTGGTGTTTGATATAGATTTTTTGATCACCCTGTACACACTCCATGGTACAGTACAAAGCTTTCTTGTTACCAAGCACAGACAGTTCTTTAAGTGGTTTAACTGTGTAGTTATTTATACTGCACACAATGATCTCTGGATCCAGTTCTGTATCACTAGGGTACTATTGGCTTTCAATAGCAAGTACTTAAAGAGATTGGAAGTCTTTTATGCATAGCTGCTTCAGGTGAATGAACAATACAGCCCATGAAAATTCAGCAGCCAAGAGGAGAGAAGTGATGTGGCTATTAAAATCTGTTTCTAATAATTCAGAACGGACTCCAAATTATCCCACATATGCTGCTATAAGGCAGAGTGTTAATATGCTATTAAACCATCATGGAGGAAAGTGGGGTGCTATAGCTATAAGGGGAGTTGAGAGCAAAGCAATATGTGTGGGGAAAGAAAGGACAGGAGCATCAGGATCTCTGACACTGGGGTAGGATCATGTCCAGAAGGCAAGAGTTAACATTTATGTTACGATCTGCTTGCTTTTTCCCTTCAGCAATTTTTTCAAGCGTTCTCCAGCAAAGTACTTGTAGCTGTCCTGCACCTTTCTGGCCCCTGCACCTACCTCAGAACAAAACGCAGGTTTGTGTAGCAGGTATCATATGTTGAGAGGGGAGTGCAACAGGTTGCTGCTGCGTGGGTCACCTGGTTAATGTATCACTTCCCACCACAATCTGCTTGACACTTGTTTACTCAAACACAGTAAGAGCCAAGCTGTTTGTTCCTTTGTGCATGTTCCATCTGGCCTGACATAGCTTCAGACATGAGGTTTGGGGAAAGGAGAGAAACATCCTCTAGCGTCTTGTAGGAAGTCATAGGGCATGGTGATCTTCCTTTGATTGGAGGGGTGGATGCAGAAGGAGCTGAAGGAGAGGGAAAGAAATTGGGTAGAGGCGTGTATTTGCATAGGTGTCTCTTCAGAGGAAAAATAAACAACTATCCAATGTGTTTATTAGCTGATGGATAGCTCATGGTATCGATTCTCCAGTGTGGTTAATGGGCTTTAGGCTGACTCCAGAATAAACTTAATCCCTTGTGATATTCATGAAGTAACTATCCTGAATTTCCCCCAAGAAACAGCCACTCTGCTGGTTCAGGCAGATTTGGAACACCTAAGGGCAGGATAGTATTCACTCTCTCCAGGACAAAGATGTTGTCTTTGCTTCTGTGTTCATACAGAGTCCAGCACACCTAGGAACTGCTAAGGAATAAAAATTTGGGTACCCATTCTCTCTAAAGTAAACCAAGACTAGATGATCTCTGCTTCTTATTTTGTCCTGAATAAAATTCCAGTCTCTGTTTCAGCTTTGTATTGTTCTCACATTGCTCTCTCTCATTACAGTGCCTGAGTGCGGTGCCTGGCAGAGCAGCAGCCTGACCGCTGGTAGGGACCGTCAGTGCTGCTGGAATGCAAATGCACAGAATCTATGGCAGGGCCACGTTTTCCCCATTCACTATGCTGTTACCCACAACGTGGTGGCTGCCACAGCAGGAGCTTTTTCACCAAGAGATAATGTATTGAAGAAAGGTTGCACAGGGAGGGAGGCAATATTTACCTATCAGGTGTTACATCATTTCTCTGATTCTTGACAATTGTATATGGTGGCATTCAACACCTGAGACCATAGTGACTGTCACAGGTTGAACACTATACAACCATCCATCCAGGTAATTCTGTCAGTAAAGAGTTGCAAACAGGAGCAAGGCAACAAAGCAGCAGCCCTTCTCAGTAGGAGTGCCTAGAAGTTTCTACAAATATAAAAGCACTTCTGTGCTAGGCAGTGTACATATCTGCAGACAGAAACAGCCCCCACACATGGAGCCTGCTACCTAAAGGTAAGATGAGACAAGCACAGAGTAGGTGAAAGGACTTATTTTGGGAAAGTGAATTTAAGAGCTACTCCCTGCCTTAACATGGCCCAGCAGCCTACAAAGATGCACAAGTGTCACACCACACAGCAGCAGATTCTCTGCTGCATGTCCACCACAGGTCTTCCCTGAGGCTTCCTGCCAGATCATAACACTGCCAAAACCCCTAAGGCAAATCCAGTTGGGCTCCCCAAGAGCCCTCCTCAGCAGCAGACCTCCTTGCCAAGCAACACGCTCCGGATGCACAGCCAGCGGCGGCACCGAGGCACACGTAGTGCTCCTCATATCATCCTCCTGCCAGCACACAGCTCTTCCTCTGCTGCACACAGTCCTGCTCCTCATCTGATTGACCATGGACTGCCTTAGAGTAGAGAAGTACAAGCTCAGCACAAGGGGAAGAAAGGCCAGCCACTAAGCCTGTAAGCACCAAATATACTGCCACAATCATAAAAGCTCTGAGAAAGGGTTTAGGCAGAATGGAAGAGAAAAAGTTGCCCCACAAAGCAAGTTGCCCCATCTGTCTCTGACATGAGCAGGTACATTGGGCACTAAGGAGTTTGCTGTCAGGTGTTTTTCCTCTGCAGACTGATAGCATTTCCAGAGTGTTATTAACTGCACTGGACTGTAACACTTTGGGGTGATGTATGGAGCAGTAGCAGCTTTAAAGTATTTTGCACTCCAGCCATGGACTATAGAAAAGAGTAAAAATTGAAGCAGTTCCTCATGGCATTGACATCTGTCAAGGTGTGTGTGCACACACAGGGGGTGTGTGTGAGCATGTGCATGTAATACAAGGAGCTGAGGAAGGGCAGCTGGCGGGTGCAGTGTATCACTTCTCTTAAAAATGAAGACACTTCAATTTGTTTCCAGCAGCCTCAGCTGCTCACAGGAGTAAGAAATTCAGTGACCACGCTCAGAAAACCAAAAGAGGAGGTAAGAGATATGAGTGATAGAAGGAGCAGCAGATGTTTTCAGAATAGAAATATCAAAAGAGGAGCCTACTCAGGACACACTGTCCTAGAGAGTGAGGGCAGACAAGAACCTTGATTTTGAACACAGACAAACCCCATTTCCCACTGCATACAAAAGCCATGTTGCAACACACAGCTAATCCTCTCATAATTTGGAAATTAAGTGGCTGTGGAGCTTAAACCATCTTATCCAGCATTTCCAAAGGCAAGGGAATACACAGTGTGGCTTCCACTCCCTTTTACTTGGCATTTCATTTGCAGTAAGCTGGTATGTGGAGATCATGATGACTGGCTGGAGAAGACACTTGCACAGAATGAGGTTGAAATGTGTCCCAAGCAATGCCTGACCTGACATTTAGCTCTGTTCTGAAAACAGAGTTGTAATCTGTAATCACAACAGTAATTCTGAAGATGAATTAATCTTATTTTAAGCAGCTCTCACTTCAAGATTGTCTTTTGCTGCACCCTAGATTTACCGTAGCATAAAGAACAGTGTTTGCCGCTTGCCTACTTGGTCTTGGTACTACTTGACTAGTTACCAAGGGCTAACACAATCAAATTCCCTCCCTCTTTTCCCCCATCTGAAAGAGTTTGCCACATTTAGCACTAATACATGAATCATTTCAGGCAGTCTGAAACTGGCTTCCATTATATTTATTTCTCAAATATTCATCCACAAAGAAACACTGCCTTGTTCCAGTTTCAGGGGCTCAATTAAATCATAGCACCAATTGGAAAAAGCCATTTTTCTAGCAAGACTGAGGTGACCTCAACTCATTTATTCACTGATAATCATCATATGGAATCACTCAACACCCCTGAGGGAAAAGATGTTGCGCATCACATTCATCCCAAGCTTTTGCCTGACTTGTCAAGAAACTCCTATTTCTGTTGTATGACTGCATTCATAGATCAGAAATTACTTGACCAGCTACAAAAATGCTCTCCCTCACTCACCTCTCCCAAGAAGCCAAAGCTGTAAGAAATCACAGGCATGGACTCAATCATTAGAGGAAATGTGGGCAAGTCACAAAGCAATGCAATGGGAGCCCAAAGTGGTGTTATGAAAGGTGACAGCTATTGCTGCTGGACAGCTTTTGAAAATGTGAGTAATCATCAAGGTGTCATTTGTACTCTTTCTCTGATCAAAGCAGGAAAGCCATGGGCTTCTGCAGGGGAAATAGGCAGAGGTGCCAAAGAACCCACAGCACTGACTGTCAGGCTTCCAAAGCATTCCCTAGCTGTCAAGAGAAATTTCAACTGCTTATGGCTTCCTGTTCCTGTGAGCCATTAAAAAAACCCCAAACAAACAACAGCTGCTTCCTTCTCAGGATCTAGCAAAACTGGGTTTGTTCATTATTAATTCTGGTCAGCATTTCTATCATAGGGGTACAAAATCCTGATCCCAGACCTTGTGTTAGATGCTTAACACTCCTGGCACAAACATGTGCTTGCTAACCCAATGCACTTACAGCCTCACAGTGGCTAACTATGGCACAGTGCAATTAATTTAAAAGAAAAATCTTAATGCATCCTAAAGGAGTTCATGCAGAAGGAAATTCAACATCCCTGTACAGGCAGGGGAAGTGAGATACAGCAAAAGCCTGGCAAGGTTCCCACTCCCACATGTCTACCTCCCAGGATCTCTGGGTCCTGCTGGCCCCATAAGACCACAGGCAGCTAATAGCACTGTGCTGTCTTTCTGCACTGGTGTCAACACTCAGAAGTCATACAGCAAAGGACAACAGATCCACAAAACCCCTGTGATGGTGCAATCAAAGGGCTGAGGATGTAAAGATGAGGGAGAAAAGCATCGAGGAGATCAGGCCAGATTTTTGATAGCTGCAATTATACACAGGGACAGGCACAGAAAGCAAATAACTCATTGAAGTGTTATCTGTGAGCCAAGGTCCTACTGGTATGTGGCCACCTGATTTCCATAGGCTGCTTTGGAAAGGTCATCCTCAGCCACTGTGAAATGAAAAGGCCAAAGGAGATTTTCAGAAGCCTGAGGCTCAACATGAGCAAAGGGAGTTGTTTCTGCCTATGCTTACAGAGGATTTTGCCCTAAGAGGTGTAGTATAATCTGTCCCACAGGAGCAACGAGTGTCTTGCAGGGTTGTTCTGTCTGCTCACCCATTCATTCCTCCTCCTTCAGAGGAAAATAGCAGGATTTGCGTTGTTCTGCCCAAAGACACATATGCCCTGTTCCCCCTTTCTCTGCTCAGTCAGAAGCATGAAAATTTAACCAGCTGAGGCTGCTACATTGCCCCCATCCCTAGGAAAGGGAACACTTGCCACACAAGAGTGATGAAGAAATTGGATAAATAATGTGGCAAGGCAAAAAAAATCCCAGGTGCTACTCAGTTGAAAGAATATGGCTCCCCTGCACGAAAGCTCATTAGTCTGTCTCTGCCTGGCCAGGATCGATTCTTGCAGCAGAGCCCCAGAGCCTAATTCCCCCCTGCCCATAACACTCCAGTTATGTCCCTGCCTGAGCCTTCTGAACAGCCCAAAAGAGGTGAGCCCCTGAGGATCTCTCACAGCTTTCTTGCCAAGACATTGATAGCAGGCAAAGGACTTTGGAGTTGAGCTTCTGCTGGTGTCAATGTCCATGCAGGTACAAGGGAAGGACTAGAGTCACCTCTGCATTGGTATTCATGAGACAGTGCTACCCGCAGGACAGTGCAGTGTCCTGCTGTGCATGAACACACACCAGCCATGCCACAAGCTGACCGGGGCCTGAGCATATGTCACCTTGAATGCCCACAAAAGCTGAGGATCCAGAATGAAAGCTGGCATTCATGCAACAAGCTGAAAAATAAGTTGAACAGTAGGATACTACCTTTTTACCATGGTCAGCTAAAGGCTTTTAGACCCAGCTGTTGCCAGTTAATTCCAGTTATCACTGACATGAGATGGGAAAAGAAATGTTCTGTTTACTGGATGGCTACAAGTATGGTCAAGGATGGCTCAGCCACACATCTCCCTCCTTTAATATCATGCCACTGTCTGACACACAGATGTCCAATGTAACAAATGTCCCTTTGGAAGGAGAGACAAAAATTAGCTCTTTAGTGAAACTCCCTCTCTTTGGTTCCCTCCCTCCCTCCCCATAGTGAAGCCAATCTTTAAGTGTTACTGCACTATCTTCTCTCCTTGACCCGTGGCCGTGCCTGGGGGAGTTTCTCCACTACTTTCTTCTGAGTCAGTTAAAAAAATCTTGGGAATATTTATCATTCTGACATACCCCTTAGCTAGAGCCTCTGTATAAAGTCACCATCCATCTTCCTTACTCTGAGCTGCCCTCTTCTGCAGACTGGGGGGTCTGGACGTATACCGCTTTAGGGAGAAAGTGGAGCCCACTCTCAATTTGTTATTTGAGAAGGAGAGAGAGGGGAGATGATCTACCCCACCACGTCCCCATCCCCTTAGGATGGATACATAAAGAGCTCCAGGGATTAGACAAGACGTTGGCTCTGCTTTCAACGGATAAATCTGTTCAGATGTCTCAGCCCAGATAGCAGCAGATTAATGCCTCCTTTCCTTTCTCCTGTCTTTTAAAGTGCACTCTGTCACCTGTCCAGCTACACTGGCACATTTATTACCTCTCTTCTGCTCCACCAAATCCTTTGACACCTGTGCTCTGGCACTTCTTTGGAGATAAGGAGCTGTAAAATGGCTTTTCTACCCAAATGGGAGGCTATTAGGGGATTAAGCACAGCAGATGCTGAAAAGGCCTTCACACTGCTCAGCAGATTTACCCATGGAAGTGGAAATATCTAGAAACATATGGATGTTAAAAAAAACCACTTATGCAAAGCATTTTCCTTTCATTGGGAGAGGTATCTTCATTGTGCCATTTTGACATCCATGTGCCATTTCCCCCACTCCGTGCGAAACTTAGAACACATTGAAAAAAACCCACTGCTGCTCAAAGAATGGACTCCTTGCTTTCTCAGAGACAGAAGTGCCACCAACTGAACAACTCAGAGTAGTGAGGTATTGGAACAGACTGCCCAGAGAGGTGGTTGAGTCACCATCCCCGGAGACATTCAAAAAACGTGTAGATGTGGCACTCCAGGACATGATCTAGTACGCACAGTGGTGTTAGGTTGACGGTTGGACTTGATGATCTTAGAGGTCCTTTCCAACCTCAGGGATTCTATGATTCTATGAACAGAGAAACATCCTCACTCCTGAGCAGGGATTGAGGGTGTGGACTAGTTCACCTGGGCACAGGGATGAGGCAATGGGATACACTTTCTAAAACAGCATTAAGGTTTTCATAATCTTTACTTGTGGATCCAGTGCCCCAGTGAAACCAGTTCCACTCTCTGAAGTTCCCTTAAGCCAAGGAAACCACACATCCATCATCTCAGTGCCACAGCATGCCCAACTAAGGACACAAATTCACATTCCCAGCTGAAGGCAGCCAACATCACAGCAGACCCATTCAGCCAGTTCAACTTAAGATGCACATAGAATTGGCATCAGCCCAGTTTTCAACCAGAATACATACACAGCAGTGCAAAGATCAAATTACTTTTGTTCAATTGTCAGCTTTTATCTAAACTACAGAATGTTTCCTGCATATAACCCAACCTTCAGGTGTAGCCAGAGAGGGCAGCTCATCAGGAATCACAGCAACACCCTCTGACAATCCCACTAATAAAAAAAAAAAAGCAAATCTTCTCCATTGCATGTAACAATCAAGAGCAAGGGCAGATGAGTTCCTGCAGCATCTGCCCCCTCTGCTCAATACTCCTCAGTACTTTCTATCCTCCCTGTCCTATCTCTCCCTCCCCTGCTCCCTCCCTGCCATCAGCACTGGCTGTTCTACAGCACACAGATTCCTGTGGCCAGTACCAGAGCCTGCTAGTTTGTAGAAAAGATTTGTTGTTACAGCATTAGCATGGGATGTACGAACCAAAATTTTGGACAAAATGTCCCAAAAGACATGCTGCACCTCCGCTTTTTTTTTTTTTTTT